>JBCAMK010000004.1:0-295000 GCA_038503065.1 Paragyromitra xinjiangensis
TTTTTTCCCGCCAATTTGTTTTTGAACATTTGGAGGGAGACGTCGTAGGGTGGGCGTGCCATAGTGTAAATTTTGTGCAAACGAGTATTTTTGGTTGAAGAAATACAGGACTACGACTTCTCATCCTTCACCTCCATCATGATCGTTCACCCCTATTCTTTCCTGGAGGAACGAGGTCAAGAGACAATAAGACATGAGCGCTGACAATTGATAGACATACTAACGCATGTTTTACAGCCACGCATGTATGTTCCACCCCCTAGCGCTAGAACGAATTTCATGAAATGCTACGGTATGTGAAGGACCTTAAAACGTTACACCGAGATCACCATATGCATGCAAGCTTCCGCGAACGACCCGTTGCATCCCAGTTGCAGAGATCGACAAAGTTTCCTGTGGGCTAGGTAATTCTTAGATAGGTGCATGAAGCATCGGGGGTTTGATCGGGTTGGGTAGCCGATTGAAACCTCTCCACACTCAACTAGTTACATATATAAATCAAACCTAACATAATTCCACAAAGTGCACTAATGCACTAAGGCACTTGTAGACATCACTGATTAGCGACATGGCCCAATTAGTAGCTACGACAATTAAGTAGAGCCCAACACAAAACCCGCCAGTGTCATATTGAGAGCTAATTATCTTGGTCAAACCTAGGAGCTGCTTGATTTCCTCAGTAGATTTGAATCCGCTCGATGAGCATAGTAAACAACCCTAAACGACATAACATTCCTTGCTACCACTCGGGTCGCGGGTGTGGAGATGGAATTTCCCGCTCTGTGGGGTCACCATAGAAAGATTGTGAGACCTGTTCCATCTCCATATGCTTAACCCGAGTATATGATTGTTCTTCATGTCGTGGATCTAAAGCCGTGTTACTTATATTGTCAAACGTGATTTGCTATCTTAATTGTCGGCTGCAGCGCGCTAAGTACTTGAATACTGACCATGCATATATCCGCGTCTCAAACATTCAGATTTGGTCGAATTCAAAGGCCAGACAACTAACACATGACATATTTTTTCGGCCCAATAATGACAGAAATACCTTTCGCGTATCACTCATTGTTTTAGGCAGGTGGTGGATTATTCAGAGTGCCTAGTATCAGCTTGTGCAGGCGTATACCCACGCACTAAAGTTTCAAGGTGTTTAGGACTGTGTAGCCAGGTGTAGTCGTGTACTTAAAAGCCCTAGGCGCCCCTCGAGCCGGAATTTCAACTCCCCAAATACTTACCAAGCTCAATAGGTAGCTTCATCATCGCAATGGCCGGATTACAGAAGCCAGCTGAGAAAAACGCCGAAAAATTACCTGTGCGTCTAATTCTTTGCCTAGATGGAACCGGTGACACGGCAGAGGGCTCATATAGCGCAATTTCAGGTAAGAATCATAACCCTAGCCCGATGCGACCTTCACAAGAATAGGAATAACACCCACAGTAGATGATACTGTCGGAATTAAGGACTCGATTAGATCTATATATGATCTAGCTAAGGCTGGGGTAGTTGAGAACCACTCAGGCAAAAGAGCTTTCCAGGTAGAAAGAGATACCCTGCTCTATTCTTGTGGGGCCAATAACCTAAATTTAATACCACGGTTCTTTAGTACGTATCATACTTTGAAGGAGTCGGGACAGTGGGTGTAGGAAAGAATGCCAGCTTGCTTGTAAGGATAGAATCATTATTCGATAGTGCTACCGGATATGGTGCGTATTTTATGCCTATAAAATTTAACCATTTGCGCGTACTAATGCAAGCGGGCACTATAGGCTATCTAGAAATTCTTAAGAGCGCCTATAAGGTTAGATCTAGCTATGATATGAGTTAGGAGATTTTCGATATCTGACAAATCGTAAATTTAGGTTTGCTGTCAACAGTTACAAGGCGGGGAAGATGACGAAATATTTATATTCGGCTTCAGCCGTGGGGCCTGTAAGATGAACCTTACTATTATCTAAAACAAACTAATATTTATATAGTTATATCCCGCGCACTTGCATCTTTCCTACAAAATGTAGGCTTGATTAAACCGGAACATATGGGTAAAGTGGGAGATAAGGAAGACGTTTTTGAGAAGCGATTTTATGAACTCTTGAAAAGATATTGTGACGTCTGCAAGATCAAAATCAAGCCTATTTCTAAGGTACCTACCCTATCCAGGTCCTAGCGTCATTCTTTGGCTACGAACGCAAACCCTCCGAGGTTGTTTCCAAGGTACATTGGCTTTATTTTTCTTTTACTAACCTACCGCTACAGCTTGTCCAAGGCGATGGATTGATGTAAGTAGTATTTTCTTCCCCACCTGGACTTCTCACGCTGATATGCTAAGGTCTTTCTGCAAACCATCCCCCCGCATTCGACTAGTCGGGGCTTTCGATACCGTCAAGACTGTTATTCCGCTTCCACTCCATAACCTCCTTTTCCATGGAATTCCCAATATTGACTTCGAGATGGACGCGCCGGGTATCGTTGACCACTTTCGCCATGCGTTAGCACTGAATGAGGCCAGACCTCTCTTCAACCCCGATCTCTGGAAATCTGATGCAAATTCTCCCGACAGTAGTTACTTGGAAGCCTGGTTCTTTGGGCACCACCACGATATTGGAGGTGGAGATGTCCGCCAAGGCTTAGCTTTATGGCCATTACAGTGGATATTGCATGCCGCTGTTGACTATGGGATGGTTCTAGATAAGAAGATGGACCCTTACGATGTTTTATTCGCCGGCAAAGATAATGTCGTCGAAACCCCTCACGAGATAGCGATGAAGATGTACGACATGATACGTCACCATCATGCTCGCAAGGATCTTGGGCTACGCCTTAATAAACCCACCTCTTTGATGTACCCTGAGCCTCGGAATTACTTTAAGTCTCTTACGTCTCCGCCATATTTCCATATTTTCAAACCGAAGGTTTTTCTCCATCCATCGGCATACCTTATCTTTGACGTTAGCTCGTCTTTTCGTATTCAAGTCTATGAATGGAAATACTTCCGCAACTTCCTACGAGATCGGGCTACTACAATCTCCGCCAACACTGTGCCATGGTGGGAGCAGCAGACAATAGACAGCATCCTGAATGAATCATCGGCGGTTCAGCATTTCAACGTCCTTATCTACGGACGACCAGGGACCGGTAAATCATCCCTTATTAGTGCAGTGTTTGGCGAGGGCTTTAGTGGAGGTTCGAGATCGAAGAAGCTGCTGGTAGGGTCTCATTCTCCAGTTTTTACTCACCCAAGCTCATACTAACTATATATTATTAGACATCCGGCTTGGCAAGTGCACATAATATTAATACACCAATATCGATCCCTGGAAACGACCAAGTGCGTATATATCTTTCTGATGGCTTTGGAGCTGGGGGTAGCGATACCCAGGAAGATGTAAAGAGATTTCTAGCCAAGCAGAGAGATACGGAGAACCTTGAGGACCAGATCCATGCTGTGTGGTAAGCATTCCTCCACGAGAAGAATACTCCTAACGCTAGCCTGGTGTTGGGGGATCATGTGGGCGTCACGAGCAACTTAATCCTTTGATTGTCAATGCTGGCTTTGTGCGAAGATATCAAGGCTTTGAAATCCTTGGGATTAGGTTGTTTCTGACGCTGGGATACACTAGATGCCAGAATACCTGGCCCCTAGTGTTGATGGTGGCAAATTTTGGGGGTTAGTTAGTAACCAAAAATTACAGGTATTTCCAGGACACCACAGAGGAGAAAATGGAAGAATCGGAAAAGAAATTCTTCGAGCTCAACTTCGGAGATATCCCGAGATTGGTCGTCCTCAAGAATGAGGATAAGCTGCGTGAAAACATTCATGAACTCTCTATTAATGAGGAGTTCTACAGCGAGCTAAAAATCCAGAGGATATTTGACGAAAAGGTCACAGCACTATTGGGGGAAATGGACAGCTTTAATCCGGCAGGCATCGTGCACGCTAGAAACGGTACGTTTTCGGTCCACAGCATTTTGAATTTTAACTAACCCCCCGCAGCTACCGAGACGCCCAAAAACCTTCTCTCAGAGAGCGCCTTGAGCTTCAAAGATGAGAGCATCCAGATTGCACAGATCAAAGCACAAAGAGTATCGGTCAGGCCAAAGGTCGGTCTTGCTACGGAAGAGAGTTTGCGCGCGTACATGATCTGGCATAACTTCAAATTTAAGGAGAAAAAGATCCCATTTAGCCGGAATGAAAACTCCGAAGGGCTGAAGCTCTCCTGGATGCTTATGGAGCCCGTTCTTGCAACCTTCAATATACGCTTCCCTAACGATGACGATTTGATACTGTCTAAGATCGGTAGTCAATGGAGAGATATTGACAAGTACAAGTCAGGCTTATGGGATAAGTCGCTTCCGGGCGACTTGGCTCTCATATGCATGATAGATACTACCATTGTTATGACGCATGCTCTCTCTCACCAAGAAATCGATGGTAAAAGGAAATCAGCAACAGATACTGCGCGGCCATTAACGGCGGCTGATCTCGAGCGATCTTGTGCCTGGTATACAGCCGCTAAAGACAATAGGCAGCAGGAAACGCACAAGAAAATCAAATCTTTGATAAACGCGGAAGATGGGTCGCCCGTGGGGAAGTCGATTGCGAACCTGCAAATGAAGCTGATCGAGATCGTTGAACTTGAGTCGGACGTCGCAGAAAATGCTGCAACCGGTATTTTCGCTGCGGCTAAGAATCTTTTTGGTATTTTCGGTTCGAAGTAGCCATATGTAGGTTTGATTACTCGAATTAACAGAGTGAGTTCATGTACCTATCGAGGAAAGGGAGGTGGGGCTACTAAATTGACACTCGTGCATGTATCCTAACGGCCGAATTTTCGTTTTCTCTTCATTTAAGTCTACTTCCATTCATATCTCCTACTATCAACCTCTTTTCAATGTCCTCTTAACGCGACAAGAGATCACTTCTTTAAGCTTAACCACTTCGAACTCGGGTTTGGTTGTAGAACGCTAAGAGCGCCAAGACTCGAGTGATTTTCTATGATAATACTCTTTCCACGTAAAGTGTCCAATTAGTAACCTTAATTTCTTATAACCGTAAATCCACCGCTATAAATTTCCGACATGATTGGGGAATCAGTACCGGTTGGGAGGGCGACGCCATATATAGACACAGCACCTAATACTCTGGTGTAACGTTAACCACATGTATGCATATACATTCAAACAAGGAAATCTACCGCTGAAATAACAACTCAAATATAAGCAAGGGAAGAATAAGTACACATAAGTTTCAAGTACACAAAACAAGTCTCCCGTATATAGGGAACAAGTGCCTAGCAAGTATAAGTACCGAGGCCCAAGCTGAGCATAGCATCTACACCGATGTAAGGATAGTGTATATAATAAAACTCTTCGTAGTGGCCTTAACATTTTCACTCTAAATTGCCACTGAAACCCCCTGCTTTATTGTAAAGGCTCTCGTTTAATTGGACCTCGTTTTTGAGAACGACAATCACTGGGATATCTCCGAAATTGAGATCGAAGAACCGATGCTCCCAGTCTTGAGTTTCATTAAAGCAGTTGAGGAAATACCTAAAGCTTCGTTAAAACATATCTAGATTTTACTGCTGGGTACTGCGGCTTACCACATTGCATGGATTTTGTCCCCCAGGTTTTTCTCTACTCTTTTTCTCTACCCTTTTTTGAGCCAAGAAACGTTCGAAATTCCCCATACTTTCACCACTGCCGTTTCCGAAACCATTCGAGTGATGTATTCGTACCTGACTATTCCTAGGGATCGAAACCGATGCCTGAAATTGTTAACAATAACCCGGCACGTAACAACTTTAATGAAAATGACCCTCGCTCCAGGCATGAACAAAGCGATAATCGGCTCGGGGGCCTACCAATGATGCCGTCTTTGGCCCATCGCCTGCTGTAGAACACTCCCCAAATATCTGGCTTATGAGAGACAGTTTACCAATTAGTGGCGGACCACAGACTAACAGGTTCAAGTGCTCAACAGCCGAACTCTCCCTCAGGATACTCTCTACAGTCTGTTGCTCCCACCACGGCGCCGCTGGTTGCAGAGTGATAGATCGGTCCCGCATAAAGTTGCGGAAATATTTCCACTCGAAGGTCTGAATGCGAAAGGAGGAACTGACATCGAAGAGTAGGTAGGCCGATGGATGCAGGAATACCATGGGTTTGACGGATTTGATATAGGGCGGAGTCGTGAGACAAGCGTAGTAATCTCGAGGGTCTAGAGACATCGGAAAAGAGGCCTTTTTCAACTGCAGCCTGAAGTTCTTGGTAGTGTCATGATGGTGATAGCGTACCATGTCGAACATGTTGATCGATATTCCTTGGGTGTTTTGATAACCTTATTTGCACCTGAGAATAAAACCTCGTAGGGCTCCACTGTATTATCAAGGACCAACCCGTAACTCACCGCATCATACAATATCCATTGTAAGGGCCATAAAGACAGGGTTCAGCTCCGGAAAGATATACTTCTTACAGCAGATCATTGATATGGCCAAACTGAAGTGGTATAATAGTAAGTCATAGGTCGAAACCGCTGTTCAGGGAGCTTTATAAGAATAGTCGGGAAAAAAGTCACTAAATCGAGCAAAAAACCTCACCTGCGGCCTAAGCTTAGCCTTCTTGGTTAGCTTCGAATACCTCCGCAACAGTTCGTAAAACTTTGGCTGGAAGCCATTCTCGTCGTCTACATCATATTCTGGTTTCACCAGGCCGACATACTGCAGGAAAGATGCAAGTGCACGACCTATAACTGTAGAAAATATCAGACAGTAGCACATTTTGCAGGGCTAGAATCCTTACACGCTCCACGGCTAAAACCAAATATAAATATTTCACCCCCGTCCCCTCGTAATTCCCTACAACAAACCTACCCGAACGTGTTAGACCCCACGAATTGTTGCTCTTGCCCTCAGATCTAACCTTATAGGCGTTTTTAAGAATATCTAAATAGCCTAATAGTCACATTTACATAATCAGTAGATATACAACGAAATAAGGAGGCTATCAAGACACATGAGGATAGTACCATATCCAGTAGCACCGTTCAATAATGCCCCTGTCCTCGTAGCGAAACCGGGATTTTCTGCGTCCGGGCCTAATGTCCCAACTCCTTCAAGATACAGTGCGTACTTAAGGGGTCGGAGGCGTGTTAAACGACCTACTTCGTGTCTGAGTAAATTAGGTCACTCTCGTACCTGAAAAACCCTCCTAGATAACGAATCCATGATGGGCCCAGCTTTGACCAAGTCGTAAATGGATTTGATCGAGTCCTTGGTTCCAGCAGTGTACCCTAATAACGTTATTCTTGCCTTCTACTAGGAAATCGAGATGAGATATAGATGCTTGCCCTTGATCGCGTTGAAAGATCCCTCTGATGTACACCCAGTCCCATCAAGGCATATGATAAGACGCACAGGCAAGTTTTCGTCGTTCTTTGTGGTTGGTTTTGTGAATACGCTCATGACTAAAGATGGATGGTTTCAGTTGAAGAAGCAAGAGGGGTTTACAGACAGAGAGGGGGATCAGGAAGCGGGGTTGAGAGGGCCACATGTACTTATGGTACTGACTGGTTGGTATATGAGGCTCTGCGGGAACTACAAGCGTTGAGCACGGAAGGGGTTAGGGTTTTTCATTAGCTATCTAATGTCAACACCAAATCAGACTACCCTTCCCGCTTGGGAAAGTGGCGCATTCCGCGATGCTTGGCGGCTCAACGAGCTTCAAGACCAGGGAGCTGAGGAATTGGCCATACCAAAGTCGGGTTGTGACGGTTCTAAATAGTAGGATCGATTGAGGAGAGGGCGCACTCAGATCTAAACTCTGATTGCAATACTCCACTCATACCCGCTGCTGCCAAAAGCAAGTTCTAAGTTGTTAGTCATCAGTCTGCCCGGACTAATGACTAATGACAATCCCCAGTCACGCATAAGCCTGAGTGTGGCTAAAGAATATACTACATGTAGTAGAGCCGAGCAGAGAGGAACCTCTGAAGAAAACATCACTAACATTATACCTACTACATGAGGGTACTGGTCCCATATATAAACCCACGCATTGAAGAATAGCGAACAGCTATCTGTTTCGCATCTAGAGCCGGTAATTTTGCAGGAACGTTTTGGTGGCGGAGCTGTCATTGCAAGTACTTTCTTCATAGTAGCAGCACTGATATCCAGCCCTACTATTTCTATTAGCCTTGATGCCCTAAGTTATCCCACCTCCCCATGTCAACTTCCCAAGCAAGGACCGCGAAGGCATCTATAATGCTAAGTTGATAGCACTTGCTTCTGTTCAGGTGACAGTACTAAATTGCACCCCTTGTTTGTATTTCACCCCGACGCCAAATTCTTGGTAAGCAAAGATCTGGATTACAGTTCTCTAGCGCTCGGCACTTAACTTCACTCAATATATTGGAGCAGGTAGTGAACCCAATACCAAGGCCCACAGACCTCCTTCACTTTGTGGCTGGTAACGAAGCGTATTTTGGGCCCTTTTGGACATCAGCGTTGCTCAAAACATTTTGAAAGTTATTTGCGATGTGAATGATGTGAATAATGTTGGCTCGTGTACTCCTTAGAGACCTAAAATCTTGATACGCTGTTCACTCTCTTCTCACTCATCCATGTACTTCTATGCGAGCCCGAGGCATTTACAAACGTCGCTGAATACAAGTAAACAAACAAATACCCTCTACAGGTATTTCCCTAACGGGATAGCATGTGCGAGCTAACCAGCTTATGATTCTCTCCAGATGAAAGGCAAGATGGCGATCTTAAAGTTCGTCTTGTATCCCTACATATCTGCGAAACGTAGTTAGATACGCGGTACGGGACTACCTATCAACTCGTGGATGCAGAGCTCCTGCATACTAAGAATCACCCCAGATTTCTCTCTTATTCTCCTCGGTAAAAGATCAGCGAAGACTAACCTTTTATATGTCGGTAGATTGAATGAAATCTGAACCTGAAGTGCTGAGGTAACAAGCAAACTACTCGTAGATTTTAGTCTCAGATCAATGCAGATGAAAAACCATGCAAGTCATTTGGTAAGAACAAATAATCGCTCCTTATACGTAGTCTTGCTACCATACCGCTACGATATACTCTCGTGCAAATTGCGTGGGATCGGAATCTAGAAAATATCCACAGCAAGATAACCGCACTATTGTGTTGCTTTTGTTGGATATTTAGCATGCGTCAATTGAATTAGGCAATGATGCGCCTCCAGGTAGGAACTAGGGGCTGGCCACAAGACCTATCGTCGTTTCGTTGTCGAAATCAACTCTTAGTGCATTACGCCATCCCCAGAGGTAAAAGATGGCGCTTTCTCAACCAAGTGAGTTTCGAAGATCTTCATAGATATCGGGCATTGATAAGAAACAACGGGGAGGAAGTATAATATGCTTTTTCGTGTAATACGGGGGACCTAGCTAAGTTTTTCTCCAAATAAAGAGGTTGTTAGTAGAGCTACAGTAAAAAAGGCCATCAGAAGGAGAGCTGCAGCTAGCTCTTGTAAGTTTTCAGTATATAAGGTAGGGGTGCACGTTTCATCGAACTCTATGGATAGGTACTATAACAAAATTTGTCTGCTTCAACTAAGATAGGTCTTCGGAGGGTTTTTGGTGAGGTTTCTGGTGATTATCTAACTATTAATACTATATTTTAGCTGCTAATCCCCAATAATATTGGTTTTATATGTAGCTAAAGTACATCCTCCCCACTTCTCCTTTTCTCTTCCCACTCTCGCACCGCCTCAATCCCCTCTCCACAGTTCCCTTCACTCTAACCACCGCCCGCATCACCTCGATAACCTTCCGAAACTCACCCAACTGCATTAGTACATACCGGTCCACACCCCTCTGCAGCACTGCCACATGGCGTCCGAGCATATGCATTGTGTACGCATTCATCCTGAGGCCCACGTTCTGTATCTCGACAAGCTGTACCCTACGCATGACGTCCTCATCCCCATGTACGCTACGCTCTAGCACATGGAGCATATTGTGCAGCGCGCACACCAGCTTGCCCGCGTCTACCTCCTCCTTTCCTGCAGGTGTTGCGGCGGTGACACGTGCAACCTCGATGCAGCCTAGTTCGTACACGGTAGCATCGGCCAGTTGGGCGCGGAGAATGGCGTCTAGGCGAGATTTGGCGGTTGAGGAGGAGGATTTGATTTCGGTACGGGAAACCGAGAGAGAGGGAATACAGTGGAGGCAATGGTCGATGAGGGGCTGCCAGATGCCTGCGAACCAGCCTTCGCGGAGGTCCTGCAGGCCGAGCCAGGGGCAGGTGCTATAGGATTTGATAGTAGCAAGACTGAGGGCGCGTGAGTGTTAGTATTGTGAGAGGGGGGGGTGCGAGGGGGGTGCACGAACATTGAGTTTGCGGCGTTGTTACTATAAATAGCGGTGCAGTGGCTGGCTTCTGCAAAGGGTTCGTCGACAGAGCGGGATCTGGATTTTGTGATGTCCCAGAGTTCTTCGAAGGACGTAGGGATCTGTGATAGGTGTGATTATTGTGATTTGGAGAGGGAAGATAGCGTGGCGATCGGATCGGGGTATTCCCTTCGGGAATCTTCCAACCGCATACTCAAACGCCGGATCGCGCAGTGGTAACGGAGGTCCCCACGACTTCAATTCTATCCTCTCAGCCTTCGTGAACCATTCCTTGACTTCGATGTCGTCGATATCAATGATCCAGCGTAGGATCGGGCTTCCCTTCAGCCATTTGGAGCCTGGTGGGTAGAGCGGACGTGGTGGAATATCGTATCTTCTAGGATCTTGCCCGTTTCGAAGCTCCGTTTGCTTGCCGGTGGTATAGAGAGGTAGGTAGTGACAAACGTGGCGGAGTAAAGGAATTCGCCAAAATCACAATAAGGTTCTTTACTGAAGGGGGGTGCAGGGCTATGAAGTGGCGACATAGTTGCCGAGGAGGAGGAAGCATCATCTAACTACGGGGTGTTAGCAAGATGAGAGAAGCTGGGACTTTAGAAATTGGAATGAAGGAACCTCAATTCCAACTTCCTAAGGATAGTGAAGTGGGAGGAGACATAAGAGGTGTGGAGAAAGGTAAAACTTACCAGTGTCACGGCATTACTAGCATCTATAACATCCTGGCCGGCATCAACCCCATTGCTCCTCGTTCGTTTGGGCGGCCCAGCGGTTGCAGCCTCTGCAGTCCGCCTCTTGCCGGCAGCAGTCGAGATCGACGATTTGCCCCCTCCCGTAATAACCATATCCCCCGTAACTTTTACCCCACCCTGCTGAACAATATCCCCATTATGGACAATATCCCCATTATGGAAGATATCACTGCGAACGATCGCGCTACGCGCTGGTGCTGCGCTCGGTAGAGCCCTAGATCTTGTGCGCCTCTGATGCTGTTTACACATCATCGAGACCTTGAATCAGCTTAAACCTCCGACGGGCAAGACCAGGATACCACGCAGGCTTTCTGCGCCCGGGAGGACCTGGCGTTGGCGTCTCAAGCGAATAGCCGAAACCGGAGGAGCGAAACTGTTTGGGCCCCAACGCCGGCATGGCATCCGCGACCAGGTAGAGGACTAGCACTCGGCCGTCGACCCCCAGGGGACCAGCGTTGGCAAGGCTAGCGAATAGCCGCAACCCAAACAAACTCAACCGGCCCAACGCCGAGGCCCATAAAGGGAGGGATGGAGGGGGAGGGGAGATTACCGAAAGGTTTTTCAAGCGATCGATTAGCGACCTCGCCTTTCTGCGTCGGGGGGGAGAATCTAAGGGTATACGTATAGATAGTAAGAGAGGAGGAGCAGTTGTGGTGGGGGATAAGAGGTCGTGGTGGTTGGTGGGGGAGGAGAGGAGAGGAAGAGAGGTTAGAGCGTAGCGATGAGGGATGTGCGTGTGACTCTTGGCAAGCCCTGAGCCCTAAGCAACCACAGATCTCAACCCACGCACCTTGTTCAACACGAACACAGATATCCCCCATCATTTCTAGCTAGAGTCCAACTCGGGATGCAAGAACAAGGTATTGTAGCTGGATCTGATAAGATCCGAAGCAGGTATCTGTCGGCGAAAAGGGAAGGGATGCCAAGGAAGGGTATCTTCGTCATCAAGACTAGATAAGGACTATATGAGTAGAAAGATTGAGCATTAGGGTCTCCTCGGGTTTTCTTCTCTCCAGAAAGCAGAAGAATAATAAGATTGTGGCTTCTTCTAAACATCTTTTCATTGCTTTTTTTTTCCCCTTGCCACGCCTTGGTACATCCCAATCCAGAGTTTTCAACTGGTTGCATCTCCCAATTGATGGCCTGATAAGATCGTTGATAAGATGGTTGCTAAGCGAGTCTGGACATGAGACTCTGTGGCAATTGCAGTCCCAAATATATGAATCGATATCGATTTGGAATAGGGAGCCTTTTCAATTACACCAAAAACTCCGGCTTAGCATAACTGTGAGTCCGTGTAGCATGGCTCGATCGAGTAAGTAATCTGTTATGCTCCATCGTATGTTGAGCCCTACTAGTGTATGAAACCATCCAACCTTCGAGACTTCAGATGTTCTCCCCACAAGGCTAGACTATGAAGCCCATTTCCAATAAATAGATACTTTGTGCCTGCTATGACACCTCCGATTTTCCCATACCGATAGCATTTGCAATCTTGTGTCAGTTAGTCCGCCTTACACTACCCCTCTCACTTTGCTAGTTCCCACCCTATAATAAGAAAGCTTCTCTTAATGCTACACTAAATATAACCCCTCACAAGTGCGGTATATAATCACTCCAAGCCGGTGTCCGAAACGACCCCTTCGCCGGACTCCTAATACTGATGTACGACTCTATCGTGATGTACCAGACACATATCGAGTAACAATTAATCGAGAAGATAATCCCACAAATCATGCCGATATGTCTCCGTTTCCCCTGTGCCGTAGCCGCCTTATATGTCTTCTGGGACATCTCCACACAAAACCCCCACAGATGACTCAGTCGTCCCTGATCATAAAGACTCATATCAAACAGCATCCCGACCATCAACCTCTCGTATCCCCCGACGTAGGCCATGACCGAGCAGCTCAGCGGAAATACACACATCCCGATAGAGCACACGCGCCACATCCAAAGCTCGAACAAGGTCGGAAAATGGGAGTTCCACGCGAGCGAGTGCATGAAAGAAACAGGAACCGTGAGAAAGGTTTCGAAAAGCATCATTCTCCGACGTTTCGAGATGAAGTATCGCACAAGGTCGTAGCTTGCTTGGTAGGCCGTAGTCAGCAACTCTGGGGGACCACGTCGGGTGACATAAAGAGGTTCTTCATTCTCCTTCTCTGAGTCGCCCCAGGAATGGCCTTGCTCTTTTTGCCGCTTCAGGTCTTCCTTCGCTGCATCCAGAGAAAGAAATGGTGCGATGGAACTGGTGGTAAGAAGAGGCTGCCTATAGCTGACTGGGTAGCCCGACGTGGCAGCCAAGCCCTCGTAGGGAACCTGGTGTTGCTCTTCGGGTTCGGGGAGGATGGTTATCAGTATCGGTTCCCGAACGTCCAAGGGTTTATGCCACCAGAGATAGTAAGTTACTATTGTGCAGAGGACCTGAATAACGATATGAATTTCCAGTAGAGTAAGGGGTAACTTGGATACAATTCGGGCAATGCACTCCACGATGAGCGATGAAGCTTGCAGGCAGGCTAACGCTTTTGCAACGCTATTTCCTTTTCCTTTGTCGTCTATATGCCGCCTTTCGAATACATGGGGATCGATCCGGCCCTGGCCAACGTATTGTTTGAATCCGTACGGTGTTAACGTCGTACTGTAGTAGACGTCCTTGCCTCCCTCCTTGTCAGTTAATTCCCGGATGGTGAATCCCCCCATTACCACAAAGAACCCTTCTAGCATGCTGATCTCTCGCCGAGCTTCCGCAACATTCAGATCCCCTCCGAACTTCCTCTTCCATACTGTCATTATCTCTTTCGCCTGACGCCACTGCCAAAATGCGGACATGATGATCGCTTCTGGGATAAGGGCTGCGCACAACATCCAGACCGCTTTATATACGACGGAGATCCAAATAGAAGCATGGAGCGGTGGTATGTCGGCGTGCATTGAGGTCCAAATGCAGATGATAAAGGTAGCTGTACAACTCTTGATGATACCAATGGTGCCGCGACCACGGGGCTCCGATTCAAATTCCGGCTTAGAACCACCGAAAATCGATGTGGGAGTGGAGGCATTTCCGGCGGACACGGCAAGGGCAGATTCAGTGAATCCAAGCAAGATGCCGAGGAGAAGCAGTAGGGCTGTCGAACGAGATTTTGATAGGCGGCCTCCTGCCAAAAAGTACGTAGTCATTCTCGGAGGCTGTGAATGGTATTCAGGGCAAAGTACTCTAAGCGAGAATACAGGAACGTTGAGAGTTTGCTTCAAATTCGGTTGTAGCTCAGGGTGCTCCCAGATCATTTATCCTCTACCCATAAAGTGCGCAGCAAGCATCAGAAAACTAAGGTTTTGGAGCAGCGTTCTATAGCCAATCACACAGTTAAAACCTTTACTAAGAACACTCGGGAAAAATCTCTCACGATTCTCGGTATTTTTGCTGCGCGTGCGCACATATAGCTAATACGTGTCAGTGAACAATACTCTATACGCATCTGTAGAACGAATCATCCCAATGGGAAACCTATAAGTCGAGCTATATTTCCAAGACTTATTAAATTGATATGTGATTGAGTGCTATCGGTATACCCTGCTGTAAGCATGGATTGGCTAGTCCCGATCGGAATCGCGATGGGTAGTAGAGTACAGCCTTCTTCTATCAAGCTTCTGACTACCAATGCATCCCGCATCCGAGATCGATCGCATAGCCGCTGTCGGTAGTATTGGTTCTCTACCCATTCTGCCGGGTAGCCCCCCGGCCTGATAGCACGCCTGGTCAGTTGGCGGGCACGGGCTAGATTTCAATGGCGGGAAGACTCGATTAGCAGCCCGCACAGTGGGGGAAAACCTTTGGTTGTGACTTCTGGGTGTCAACACCGCATTTTGCCTAGGTAGTGCCGGCTCCAATTTCCCCGGTTGTCACCTTCCGAACTTTATTAAAGCGGCTCTATCTACAGGTGTTTGAAACATTATATCACAAATCCTCAACCGCGGATGTGTGGCAAACTTGATCAGTGGGATCGGGAGAGGCCGAAAAAAAGGCTTAACTTGAGGGTTGAGGCGTAGATTCTTTCACTTAATGAACGCCTAAGTGCTCAATTGGCGCAAGAATAAATTCCTGCAGGATTTTAGCCACAATAGTATGATATTGTGACAACTCCATGCGGTATCTATTCTCGTAGCAAGTAACTGCTTCTTACGGTGATGTGTATGTGAAATGACTGCTCAGAAGTTTTCGTAATTAAATGGAGTGACTAAGAATCCCATGTAATTCTACATGCTTGACTTCCGTGGTTGAACATGTCCTGCAGAAAAGAAAAAGGAAAGGAAGGAAACTAGCTTTCCTTCTTATACTAAATACACGGAGCGCTGCGGAAACCCATAGAAATCAAATGACTCAACATATGACTCAACCTCTACAAGCATGACTGCGACGACAAACAAATAGAACTTCCCAGAATGCACTACATGTGACCAGCATGTAATAGACAAAGTACGTGACCATATAATAAACAATTGGTACACGGGCCGCAGCCTGTTACAAGTATCCCTCATTACCTTAACCACCACTTCTATAAGCTTAAGAATTTTTGTGCGAAACATCCTTATGATTTTCACAAGGATCCTGTACACTCTTTTTTGATTTATTGTGTTGGGCTTGAGTAGTAGGGGTTACTAATTGGCTATTTTTGCTGTGATTCACCTGATCGCGAAGATTTTTGGGTAGTCAGTTTAGCTTAATCAATTATAAACCAGCAATTCAAAATCCAGACCCTTATAAAGGGGGGGCAGCTTTACCGAACTACCGTAGAAACTGGAAAAATCCACTATCTCCGTGTAGGGGCGTTACCTCCGGAGCCAGCCAGAGGCAGTGGCAGAAAGCAAGTGGCGTCAAATAAAAACTTGAAGAAAGTAAGCGAGATCTGGTTGCTATGCGAGTGATCATTCATGATCGACGATATTCCAGGTATGTAGAGCAACGAGTAAAGCACAAAAAGGCTGCAGGAAGGCCGCAAAGAAGGCCAGGAATGTAAGAAACATATGTCTACAAGATAAACTATATATTTTATTCTATTCTTCACCATCTGCTACAAATTCCACTGCACTACTGTCATCATTTTCTACAGAGAGATCATCAAATTGCTCTACCAGTTCATTCACTGGCACCTCAGCCTCCCGCCTCCAATCCCCCACCTCAAGACCCTGAAACCCTTTGATATCTATCTCATGATCTGCACTTCCATCAATAGGAAGTGACAAA
The DNA here is from genome assembly GCA_038503065.1 of Paragyromitra xinjiangensis. Lineage (NCBI taxonomy): Eukaryota > Fungi > Ascomycota > Pezizomycetes > Pezizales > Discinaceae > Paragyromitra > Paragyromitra xinjiangensis. Next base: position 16,389 of record JBCAMK010000004.1, read on the forward strand.
CCAACTTTTCGGAATACACGTCTTATCAAGTCTACCTTCTCTATACAAAACTGATACCAAGCATCACCAACACAACAAGTTGTCACCACTCTCCGCTTGCCCACTGTCCACTTTTCAAATTCTTCCACACTCTCACATTCACGAATTGCTTCATCCATCAGCAAAAAAAAAAAGTGGCACCCAGTGCCTCTGAAGGAATGTGGCCTTCCAGAATATCAGGATGCACTGGGTGCCAAAATGATACTGGGTGCCAAAAATATTGTTACCGGATTAGGCTGAATGATAACATACTAAAAGTGAAAAATTGCACCTGGTACTTCTGAAGGAATGTGGTCTTCCAGAAGATCGGGATGCACCTGAAGACCAAAACGCACTGGGTGACAATTAATTTTTTTGCTGATGTCTGTAAGAGACTGAATATACTCCTTTAAAGGCTTATTGATAGAGACATCGAGAGGTTGAACTAGGCTGGTACAGCCTGCAGGAATCATGGTAGGCATGATTTGGTGGGCGTGTAGTTTATTTAAGACTGGCTCAGTCTTGTGGGAACCACACAAGTCCATCGCAAATAAGCTGGGTCGTCCTTGAAGAGCTGGGATCAAGTAAAGCTCAATGTATTTGAGGAATAGAATGTCATTCATGTATGCAGTTTCGTTAAATTCAACAAGAACGCCAGGATGGTAGCTCTCATGCTCTCTCCCAAGTCGTTGCCCCGTTCCATGGAAGATAATCATAGGAGGTACACGATTATATCCATCTGCAAATATGCAAAGAACAAGAGTAGCTTGTCGTTTATCCCAGCCACTTTTTGTCTCTTTAACCCAAATAGTTTTCGCTCCAATGAGGTTATAGGTTCGTCCACTTAGGTATTCAAATGGAAGAGGAGTTTCATCAACGTTGCATATATTGCTTAAATCATAGCGACCAACAGCTCGGTTTAAAGCAATTTCGATTGCATTGAGAGGCTGCGAGTTCCGGCGGTTGAATCGAATCCAGCTGGTTAGGAGTTTCAAATATTCTGTGGGAACCATCTGTGCGGTTTTGGTAATCCTTCGAAGACTGACTCGGTGCCTGCGCAAAAACCCTCCAAACCAACCAGCAGAGAACCGAAAGATAGTAGTACAAACATTTGGATACATCTCCCGAAAAATTTGATCAGCATGGACTCTGAACCAGCCCTGGCGTATCGATTGTCCTGATTCACGGCGTTCTAAAAACAGATTGTATAGCTTGCTCTCAAGCTCGGGCCATTGACAGATTGTAACGGTTCGAAAATTCCTCATCAATGTCTTGCTACCTTGTGCCTCAATCTGCTTCTCCCTTCGTACCCAGTCGCTAATTGTGCGTTGAGGTACACCGAAAACATCTTCTGCCTCAATCTGAGAGGGAGCTCAATACTCCCCAGGTACACCCGTAGGAATTCGGTAGTGAGTGAGAAATACCAGAACTCGGATCCACTGTCGCTGACTCCATGATCGCTCTGGGTATGCTATCGGTTTGATGTCTTTAAGGGTTCGTTCTTTTATTGACTTGGGTTTAGGACCCCGCTTGCGTGCCCTTGGCTGACTTTGCTCATTCTCTATCACACTTCGCAAAATTCCTTTGGACTTTGTCTTTGGCATCTTGATCTTAGGTATCGGTTGTGTCTTCACAGTTTTTGGTACACCGCTAATTCACACAGGTTTTATAGCTTTAGGACATCCTCAAGCTCTTCCCCACGCCTCCCAGCTTCTACCAACTCCTTCCGACTTCTCCAAGCTCCTCTGGCATTTCTCAGCTCCTCCACGTGTCTCCCAGCTCCTCCCAGCTCCTCCCAGCTCCTCCAGGCTCCCCCAGCATTTCTAAGCTCCTTCCCGCGTCTTCCAGCTCTCCCCAGCTCCCCCAGCTCCCCCTCCTCCTCCTGGAGTCGATCTGCTGCTGCAGGAACACCGAGCAGAGCGTGGTTCCTGGATCTCTTCCTACCCGAGCCTCACCTCTCTCCTATTCGTTGCCTCCTGCGCCGAGCCTCCTGCGCGCTCTCCCTATTCGACGCCTCTTGCTTCCTCCCACTGCCTCTGGCTGGTCCCGGAGGTAACGCCCCTACACGGAGATAGTGGATTTTTCCAGTTTCTACGGTATGGGGTAGCCGAGTAGGAAAACAGCCCCACCGGCGCGAGGAAATGGATGGATCTGGAAAGTCTGTAAGATATGCTCCTTGCTCATATCTATTCAGCGAATTTTGAAAGCCGCAGTTGGTTTTAGCACGAGGTGGACACAGCTTTTACAGCCTCAGCGGACAATTTCTCATGGCTTCAACCCATATCTATAACAAAAACTACAGTGACAGATACAAGTCCCCTCTGGCTCTGTTAAGCGAGAAACCAATCTTTGACTGGGTTTGAGGGTTTTGTTAGCTTTGTAATTACAAATGCTATGGTAATAAGTTTGGGTGCCTTAAGAGATTACCTGCTCTCTACCGTATGTATGTATCCTACATGGTATACAGCTTAGTGGTTCTACTCCTCTAAGTTAGTACTCTTTCTCAATCCCATCAGTCTGTCAGCTTCTCTAGAACTTGACACCACTAAACACGGGGATCTTCTCTCATTATTTGTTTCTAAGGCCAACTACCAGCTACTTATACAAAGTTCTAGCCCCAACCTCTACCTAGCCCCACTAATTTCCTCTATATAATGGCTAGGCTCTGACGACTCTCATCCCGTTTACAGATCACCCATTACAAAACTACTAGCCAAACTACCTTACTTAAGATGTTCAGCGAGATCCTTCGAAACTTTGTCCAGCATCGCAGGTGTCCTAGATGGCAACTTAACCATTGGCGGGATCCCCGGATATTCGGTCTCCGTCGCATCATTGATACCTATACCTTTAGATTGCACCCACCAAGTCCCCCCCGATTTTGTGCCATACTCTCGAACACCTAACGTATCCATCGGGCTGCGAAAATATATAGTAACATTCCCGTCATATACGGATGCAGCCAGGCCCGAATCCGGCATAGCGAACGCTTCTATCTCACCCAAGGCCTCGCTAAGGATTCCTTCGTACCATTCGCCTCCATCCTCTTTGCACCGTTCTTGAACAATGTTATCATTGCCGAAGAAGTACAAACGTTGGTAACCCTTCTATGCGTTAGTCATAAATAGTTTATACTCTTAGGACAATACTAACCGGCCACCCGACGATCGAGATCGGCGTTCCAATCTTAGCAGGGTACTTTAGGCCCCCCTGCAGCCACCCAGTATTATGCTCCTTCCAGAATTCGCGGACGAAGCCTCCTGTGTCTTGATAGTACAGACGGATCGAATTATCACCCCAACACTGCACTGCGATACCGGTGCCATGAAGGGCCCCAGGTACAGGAAGTTTAGTTTCCTTCCAATCCCCATCATTGTTGTTGGCTAGCTCGTAGATATAGTTATCAGTGCCCTGGTAGTAAACGCGACGACCGCTTGGCAATCGGATAGCAGAGAGCTTAGAGTTGGGTGCAGTTTTGATATTTTTCGTAGTAAGCGCACCCCCGTACCACTGGCCACCTTCGGAACAGTATTCACATATGGTGTTTGATTCGCTAAGCGTATAAGCGCGAACGGCCAACTGAAGAGATTAGCTTTCATTTATTAGGGCGTAGGGTCAGGGGACCTACGACGTTAATGAATGTCCAAACAACCATTGTAAGTGGGGAGCCCTTCTTTGCTATGAACATGAGATTATCGCCACTCGTAATAGCGCTCTTCAGCCACCTGAAGCCGCCATCGGAGCCTTGGTAGACTATACGGGTATGATCGCCGCTATAACCTCCAAGGGGCTGAATGGCCGTCAAACTTGTTCCGTCTTGTATCTGACGGGATAAGATCGTTGTTTTCCAGAATGGCATTGTGAAGTATGTGATAGGCGTGCAGGGGAGGAAATAGTGAGCGAAGAATAGACAGCAATCTACAGGTTCTTATAACAGTCGCGCCAGACTGAGTATGTCAGACGCTAGACGAGGGGAAACACAAGTCAGACATCAATGCACCGTGATAGTTCATCACTCTTCTACGGATCAGCCGTTTGGTTGGAAAATGGCCAGCTGAAAAGCGCCACATTTCGCGTATGTGTTTGTGTGCGATATGTATTCGCAATGGCAGGATCCACTACTTATAATCAGTTAGACCGAGATATCATACAGTAACTCAGCTGAAGCGCGATATCGCGTGGGGGGTATATCCCGGCTAATTTAGGAATTCTATCACCCGTGGTCGCTGCAACTCAGCTGAATATCTACCTTGATTGGTCGCTAAGCGATTCATATGAGTATTGGCTTGGACTAGGCGGTCCTAAACCAGCTTTCGAAAACCGAGTGAAGCGCTAAAACGTTTATCAAGTATCGAAAATTGCAGTGATGGTCAGCCGTGCTTACTCGATAAGGTGATTTCAATCAAAGTATTCCTCAATGAAACCCTAACCCAGACCATCCCGTTATAATCCCAGTTCACTAACCCAAAAGTGCAAGTTATCGTAAGAATCGTCCTTGCTATTGGAGCAGTGAGAAAGCAAAGTAAGAATATCCCCTCGCTTGCCGACGCCTCGCGTGCCAAGGAGCTAACGAATTTTTCGAGTTTCTGCGGTATCTCAAAAATTCACCTCACATTTTATTGGGGTGGTTTGACCTCACATACAGCCTGGTAGAATTCGAATATGGCAACTTAGGATCCAAAGACGTATTTATTGGGCTTGGGAGTTTGTGGCAAAGATTTAGCAGCAGTCATTGGCTACTCTACCCTACTTAGGTTTTCGCTTGCCCCGTTTTCATACAATATTCCACCAGAGACGGGATCATATTTGATCCTATTGTTGCCCCACCAAACAGTAAAATATGAGACGATATGGCTAGTTTGGGCCGTAGCTGATCAATGACAGTAGCTACAAATAGGCTGGCCCGTCGCACAAAATTTCGGGGGTAGGATAGCTGTAGTAGTGGAGCGCTGGTGGTCACGGTGAGGATTCAGCTGTTGCTAACCCACAATTAAAGCTGATGGCAGTTATCCAGCGGGTAGGTATCTTACCACTCCACGATAGTTAGCGGGGTAGTCTGATAACTAATCAGACTTACTAGTACCTCTTCAGCCTAAACCCCCGCTAATTCCTTACCCCACAATCCGTTGGAGCTAGAGCACGACCGCTTCGCTTAATTGGCGACCCACGTCTCCATGCTTCCCCACAAATACAGAAGTATTGATGGCGGTATAACCACACCACCTGTATTGGCGCTAGAACTCGTCAATTTGCCCTTTTTGAACCTTGCAGAACTATTCACGGCGAATAATTCAGAGGTTTATCTGGAGGTCGACTCCAATACCGCTTCAGAATCCTATGTGTAGTTTAGGGATTTGCTCAGAGTTTGAAGAAGTACTGCGACCCGTATTATAGACGGTTCAATTCGTCTGACCTAGCATCGTGGGACTTGGCATGCTACGCAGCCGAATCCTGCGAAGGCGATATGCAAGAAGTTGCTTACCCAATTACCGGTATGTAAAACCGATTCGTTTGCCTTATAAGCACAGCTAGCTCAAATCTCTGCGTTTTCAATCATAGGAAATCACTCGAGATGTGTCGACAGCGGTACCGGAGTGAATATGAAAATACTGGTATTACTATGGGGAGCAAAGTATTAGATGGAAAGGATAGGCAGAAGGGTGAAAGCCTTCTCTATATATACACTAGCTTAGCCAGTTGGTAAAATTCCATAACCGAAGTAGCTCCCGAGTACTACCACCCATGGAAATGACACCAACGACAACCGCTCGTCCGATTCTACTACCCAATTCACTGCACTAAATAAGCGCCTCATAAATCACGAAATTATACAGCATCAACGCCGTATCACCTTCCATTTCTCTCCAATACGAGGTGGATCTAAGCTGAAAGGCGATAGAATTAACACTGTTATACGAAATACACTGTTATACGAGCCAGCTTCCTTCGTATATCTTTGTAAGCGCAGTGGTACCTAGAATCTAGCCAATATGTAACAAACATCTGCAGTAGGGTTTTCCCACAGAATGGCCCGATCATACTCTCCATCTCCGAAATCTACAATGCCGAGCACATTTGCCGTGTTTCAGCTGCCGACACCTGGGATAATGCCACGGGTGCAACCATCATAGGAGTTCATTAAAGATGTATCACAGAATTAGAGGACACGTTGGACCGGAATGTTGCGTTAGCTGAGCAGAAAAATGGTTTCAGACGGTGTGTATTCCCCCGAGTGTTCTTTAGAGCTTTAACTTACGTACAACTCTATTAACCATCCATTTCAAGGTTGATAATGTCTCTGGGATATCCAATAGTTCCAGCAATACCACGACAATTAAAGTCTATGATGAGACGGGATAATGACACATTGAAACCCAAAGCCACAACTGCGACCGCCAAACCTTCGCTTACGCTAGCAATAATTCCGAGCTCAGGTCCAGGCTCTTTGATCACCCTCTAATCTTCTCTATAGGTCATGTATATTTGTATTTCCGAAGGGAAACAAGGATTCGACACAATATTCAAATAAAACCCATTTGCCCCTGCATCTTTACCCCATCATTCGGCCTTGAGCGATATACGTTACGTTAAGTTTTCTGCCGAACAGTTATCCGAGCGCCTTGAACGAAGCCAAGTGCAATTGAATGAGCAATCTCGACTTTTATTAGTCGCTTACGTGCGTAGCAACCTTCGGTAGTATGGGGCTACGAGACTAGCTTAACCCGACCAATAAAACTCGGTGGCGACAACAGGAAACCCTAACCCATTAAGCACAACGGGAGAGGTTTGCATGGTGTGGAGCGACAGGTACAGATACCAAGGAAACAAACTGGCCTACCACCGGCGCGAGTTCCGAACACGTGGAGGGTAAACTAAATAAGAAGGTGTCAAACGGCTTTGTCGCAAGGATTAGAGATTTTGCGGGGAAACCATAACGTGGAATTGAAAATTGCACACTCACTGCTTTGGGAGGAATAGGTTTTTTACTTTACTATCCAAGCAGGTTTTCACGCATTTTTTGTTCGGTCACTTTGTCGCATTCGCAAACGACGAGCGACGAGCTACAAAACACTAGAATTCACATCCCCTATTCCCCGCGACGAAAACGGAAGTAATTTACTCTGCCCTACTCAATATAACGAGGCGACTATGTAAATAGCTGGGGTAAGCACCACCCCATTCACAGATATACATGGGTAGAAATCACTTCATTTACAGTCCATGTCGATAAGTCGACTATTAATATTTGACTAGTCGAGGATCTCTCAAGCAATGGAGTACCCTCGCACTACCGAGACCTCCCTTCTACAAACCAAGCAGTGACTTTCGCCCTGTCGAGACTCCCTTCCTTTGTCATCAGCCCATTTGTACAGCGAATCTGCTGATGGAGTAAGTCTGTGATCATTGGGCCGAATTGGTTTGCGCAGGGGCAGAGTGAATAGCCTGAATTCTCCCTGCTTGTGTGCCTGAGTGAGCTACCGAAGAACAACCCGAATTCTCTTGGCTTGAAGCACAATAGGCGTTCAAGTAATATACCCCTAGTAAACTAAGACCACGGGAAACTTATTACGCTTGGGTAGGAGCAGTGCTAGAAGGTCTACTGCCGCAAACCGCATTGTAAGAATCGAAAATCTACTTCCATTAGCATTAGTCTAAGTTGAGAGATTTCAATATTTACTTCCTTCTACCGCCAGCTCGCTCGTGCAGAGAGGTCTAGGCATAGGAGGTCTATAGCCCAGTCAAACTCTGTGCTTGGAGCCTAGCTTGCCGGCCAGATGGGAGGATACATGTACCGTGATAGCTGCCGACAGCGGATGGTCACACACCACGGTCAAAATAAAGTTTGGACGTAATGGGCGCATTCAGAGGGTAGTGTTAGTCCTAGATGGGGTAAAAAAAGGCGAAAATGAGATATGTGACTTAGAGGAAGGAGAAAAAAACAAGATTCCGTGTCTTGAGTGAGGGCTTTCTGTCAAAAAATAGTGTTGTATACACGATCTCAAGCTAGTCACTGCCTTTATTTGGCTGGAGTTTAATAGGAGTAAGGGAGTAACTTAGATTTGAGTCCGACACTTTAATTCAAAATGCCTCAACTTTAATTTGACCCTCTGCATGACTGTCCGTTGTCGAGTTAACACGGTATGCCGCAGTAGAGAGGTCTCTGGAGAGTCATGAGCATACACTACATACCGCAAATTATCAATCTACCGATATACTTTAGTTATCCTACATAGTAAAAATAAGATTCCAATCCGCTATCTGCTATCACCAGCCTTTGCTCGTGGTTGTTGGAGTCGTAGGGCTGCAGGGCTAGGGTTTTGCGACGGTTCGCGGCAGGCGACTCGCTCCCACGGTAGCATCCAAGCCACTTCCGGACACCTTACCGCTTCAGGCATGACGCTGTTTCAGTGCTCGCGGTAACACATGTCACTTCCGGCGGCTGTTGTCATCCGGACAGGTACCGTCGATCTGTCGATCCTTGGCATGTCGGTCCCAAACTAGCGAAAGACCGACTTGGAACATGGGTGATCGGAAATCTACGTCTTGGTGCCGCCAGACTGCTTCCGGAGAATCGGAGGTATACTTTGCTGTTTTGCTACCCACAGGACAAATTTACGATGGAAGGAAGCGGGGAACTGGCCTGCACTCGTTGTTCTTGAAGCTGGCTTGGCTGCTCGAGTGAGGGCCTGTGAACCGCTTATTCGCAGTACTGGGGGCTTGTACTGTAGGCTTAGATTGATCTATGACTTGACTGAAGGATTCATCGAGTACTCGTTGATTCGGTATCAATGGTTGTGAATATCTGGGCTCGCTGTCTCTGAAGCTCCCCCGGCAGTTTGAATCTGCCCCCAAGCCTCCAGCCAAAAGAGAGCAATGCTATGCCGAATACCTGGCACAAGCCGAGCTCTATATTACTTCGGGTACTTTGGAGCTTGGAAATTCTAGGCAAAAGAAATTGCTAGGCACACAATAGTCAGGACAGGGTAAGGATTGGGAAGTGGTCATGTATAATGAACGGTATTAAGGAGGGTAACAAATACCGAGCCATGCGTCACATCAACGGGCAGCTGGTGTATAAAATCCGAATGATTTCTCCTCTTTTTGTCTCTACCAATTGCACAATGGCACAGGCACTCGGCTCAGTATCATATATTCTCTCCATCACAAATCCATGTTTGTGTCTCGACCACTTCATCGTCCCTCCGTCTCTACTATTTAGATATCGAACATACACCAGCCAGAAGATACACCAGCCAAACACTCACGTCACACACTTCCAATCACATCGATCTACCGAAGATACTACCACTACTAAGTTAACTCCAGAGAGGTGCAAGCACCAAGCCGTACTCTACTAGCTTATACGGGTGATAACTTATGTCCCTGTTGCTATGGTTTTGTATCCAAGCACCCGTCTACGAAGTGTCTAACACGGAGGACAGTTGTGTTGGGCCAAAGTTACCTGTTCCCTAAGCGCCTAATATTTCGGTCCCGGAGAAGGAACGGAAAGAGATCTGGGACTAACTCTCAAGTATGATAAATATGTTGGAAATCATCAATTTACCGAGCGCCTAACGTGGAGGACAGACATGCTGGACCGAGATTAATTTTTCACCAAGTGTTTAATATGGTAAATAGATACATCGGACTGAGATCACTTGTTTATCAAATACAGAATATGAAGGACAGAACAGCTGGAACAAGATCACTCGTTCGCCAAGTACTGAATATGAAGGACAGAAACGCTGGACCGAGACAATTTATTCATCAAGTGCTAACACGAAAGACAGTCATATCGTACTAAGATCACTGTTCGTCAAGTACTAAATAGGGAGGACAAAACAGTTGGAACAAGATCACTCGTTCGCCAAGTACTAAATATGAAGGACAGAAACGCTGGACCGAGACAACTTATTCACCAAGTGTCTAACACGAAAGACAGTCACATCGCACTAAGATCACTGTTCGTCAAGTACTAAATAAGGAGGACAGAAACGTTGGACCAAGATCACCGGCAGATATATGCTCGTTTATTGCAAACCACTAATCGAAGGAAGCAGACACCAATTTTATTTTTTTCCGCCATAAACATCGCGACACAAAAAAGGTAAATCACACAAAAAAGATACAAAATTCCTTCTTAGGCCCGGCCACAAATCCGTCCTCTACTTTGCACTTGGCAACCCGTCCAAGATGCTAACACGATCCATAGTACCACATCTAATGAAGAAACGACCCAATCCCCCGGCCCAAATCCTACATTAGCCCCCTTAACTCTAGCTAATTTACAAGCACTGGAAGTAGTAGTCGTTGATGTGGTTGCAGGTGGTGCCAGAAACACAAGTTCCGCTACCGGTCCATCCGATTCCACCACACTGGCTGTACTTGGTAATGCTGCCACCGGATGCTGGTGGCGAAGAGCTGGTGGCAGGAGCAGAAGAGGTGCCAGTTCCAGTTCCAGGGGTACCATAGGTGGTGCCGATGTCACCGAAGCGGATGTTGGAGTAGACGACCTGGGCGTTCGGGCTGGCAGCCTCGATATCGGCAGGAACACCTGAGGTAGTAGCACAAGTACCACGGGCGGCACCGAGAGCACCAGGAGCAGCGGTAGTGGGGTAGGTGCTGTCGAGCCAGAGCATGTTGACCGCATGATCGTCCCAGATGCTCATGACGAGAACACCACCGCGAGCAAGAGACTGACCCATACCGGCAAGACCACCCTTGGTCGCGAAAGAGCTGGTGTCACCGAAGACGGACTTTTGCTGGGTGCAGAAGTTGGTGGAGACAGAGTTGGTAGCAGTGATACCGGGGACGTTGCTCTGGGAGTTCTGAATGACAACGCCGTTCTGGACATACAAGCGGCGGATCTCGGTGAGGGTACCGGTGGCAGTGTTGTCGGAGGTGATGAATTGAGTGACAACGGTGATCTTCTTGGTGGTATCGACGGTCTTGCCGGGGCCATAGAAGTTGGTGTTGCCCATACGGTAGGAGTTGAAATCACAACCATCTTTGTCGCACATACCTCCATAACGGTTGTCGCCATCACCACAGGTAGTACCGCTGCAGCGGGTCTGGCCAGTGCCAGTGCAAGGATGAGGAGTATAGGCAGCAGAGATAGAGTTGGCTTCCCAGATATCCATCTCAGCACAGCAAGTACCGTACTGGCCGACACCGGAGTTGGGATCGTTGGGAGATGGGTTCCATCCAGCAACATTGGCCTACAAATGGAAGTTAGTAAGAAAGCCTTTCAAGGAGATATGGAATAGAGAATTACCTCTCCGTTAATGAACTTGATGTCGTGAGGGCACTGGGAGTCGCAATAACCAGTTCCGTACTTGGCACCAGCCTTGTTGTTGGGGTACTTGGATGCACCACCATCGGCGTCCATCTCGACGAAGTAGAGAGCGCCATTGAGACCGCAAGGAAGCTGAGAAACATCGACATCGAAGGTGAACTCCTGGTTGAGTGGCTTGAAGACCTGGTAACCCTTGTCGGAGGTGTCCATCAGGTAGACACGAGAACCGACGTTCTTGGTGCCTCCGGATGTAGTGACGAACTTGTGGGTGATCGCATTACCGCTGGTAGTGATACCATAGGTACCAGAGTAGTCGGCACCATCGACAGCGCAGTTCTTAGCGCAAGTAACACCATCAGGGCAGAGGGTAGTATCCCAAGAGTCACCGGTGTAGCAGTTGGTGTAGCCGGTTGTGGTGTGGAGCCAACGCCAGTTGGCATCGAGGACGACGGACGCAGACTGAGTTGCGCAGCCACCGGATTTCGTACACTTCTGCCAAGTGAGCTTAGGATGGACCTCAGCTGTTTGGGTACCGATCTGCTGAGCAGAGGCAAGGGCGAGAAGGGAGAGCGAGAGGAGTGCGGAAGCGGTGGACATGATGACTGTTTTGACCGAGGGACTTCGACTGCGAATGAGGCGACTGTTGTCTGGATGATTGAGTCAAGTTGAGGGCAGACGGGACTGTTTATATACCATTGAAGTCTTCAATGTGTCTCCCGTTCGATCTCTAGTTGGAGCGCTAGAGCATCGAGCCATGGGGAAAAACGGGTTTCCCCAAGTCAGGCCGTCGAACAGTTAGATTGGCTCAATCTACAATTGTCGAAGTCTCCCTGAGAGTCTTCATGCTAAACTGCACCCTGACATAATTAATCCATGCCCAGAGTGGTTAGAAATAAGCATTTGGGGCGCACTGGGGTCAACGTTACACCCCGGAAAATAAGGGCCCTGGCCAGATCTAGGAACTGCTGGGGTACGACAGGCACAGAGATGAATTGAGTGTCGGCTCAACGGTAATGTTAGCTCGATGGGCCGTGGAGCCGTGAGGCCAGTCCCGGCGGGTAATAGTTCAAACAACCAGTTTCTACTATTAGAGAGCTCCTGCACTGACGACCATGGAGTTTTTTTTTCCGAAGCTACCTAGTGCAGCATGTTGGACGGAGCGTTATTCCGATCTCAGAGGTGAGTGATGCTTGGACGGTAATTAAAAATCCGGAATTAAGTTGCATCGCAAGCAGGCATCATCAAAAAGGTACAATTTAGATGTGTGTTTCACGAAACAGCAGATATTTTTTTCACGGCCCGAATCGCTATCAGTAGACCAATCAGTTTGCGCGTGGAATGCCTTGTCATACCATGGCCAACCCTTTCCTACTATCAAATCTTTCAGCCTCTGTATCTCCGACAACTATAGTTCTCGAAGTAGTTGAGATTTCGCATTCTACTAGAACGTATAAATTAATTTACTCTTAAGATTAGGGTAAAGTTGATCTTCACATTATGTAGATCTTATTATGTGTAGGGTACTTTTTGGAACATTCCACTTAGCACTTTTACAACCAAAGTGATGTCCTGTTCTACCACAAGCATTGAACTCTACATGTATGCTATCTACATGTATGCTATGCCTTTAACAATCTGAAGTTTTTCACAACTATATTGCCAGGCTTGCCAAGTCCTCCTTGGCGGTCTAGCTAGCTGGCTGTGTCGGAATTACGGCCCAAGATCGTAGTCTACGTATACACTTGAGCAAACGCATACATGGTGATAGTTTTTTTAGACTTTAGTCCAACCTCAAGATCATTCTCATGGTTATAGTGTTGGCGCGGAGTTATCTACTGCAACACAGCCCAATTCCGGGTTTTGAATCGCCACCCAAGTATAGTAGGCCTGGAACGGGGATATTCCGCCAATCGGTGATTATTTTTCAGTTCGTCCAGTACGACATCACCAGATAGTTAACCTATCTCTAGACTATCCAGCGCTACCGAAAATGGCCGACAGGAAACTCATGATAGGCAAGTGCAACTTCCCCGCAGAAATTCTCTATTCTTAAAACAATAGTGGGCTTTTTTTTCCGCAGGAGTTCCCGAAACTCCGAACTTGACAGGGGGTGCAAAAAGTAGATTGCCCTGAGTACATTGATGTACTTACCAAAGGAATCCGTGGAATCCGGACCGTTGCCGAGAGTGTGGCTTGCAGAATTACGAGAATCCTATGCCACTTACAGGGTATACAGTACCAATTAAAGCCGCGTTTTAGGTTAAGCAGTGAGCTGAGATCCTCAACCTCCTGACTTGTTGTTTAGATGTTGCAAATCGAAATCGAAAAGGGAATAGTTCGACAAGCCACACACACCATCGGCAGCGGCCCCGATGTACTCTATGTATCCCTCTTCCGAACGCCGACGGGAGCTGGCCTCCGTTTCTCCAGAGGACGAAAAGAGCGCTGGCTGAATTGATTCACGGGAAGCTCTCTAGGAGCCCGAAGTAATTTATCGTACTTGACATGTAGAATAAGGGCAGTAGCCAAAGGACTGAGGCCCGAGCGAGCCAGAAAGCCCTGACGGCCCGGTTGACTTCAGAGCCTATGGAGGAGATAGTATCACCTGGCCATACAAAGTAAAGAGAGATAAAAACTAGAGAAGGCATTTGCCCCTATGTTTACCCCGTACCCGCCTGATATCGGTCTTGCCCGCAGTCCCTGAGGAACGAGAACTCCGGGGTACATGAGGCGCAGTCCTGGACCAGTCGTCTTTAGCGACGTAACCGGTGCCTGAGCGTATTTAGAGTGTTGTGGAGCCCCTCGCGGCCCCGCCTAAAGACTAACATTTTTATCCAAAGAGACACCAACCCGATCCAGATCTTCCCCGGGCGCCACATCGTCCTGAGGGGCCTTGCCTAAATAAAGACTTTTTTATCCGGCGAAAGACCAGCTAAATCTAGATCCTGACCGGCGCCACATCGTGCCGAATATCCCCGTATAAAGCCTGGCATTTCTATCCGGCAAGTACCAACCCCCATCTAGATCTCGCCCGGACGCCACTGACCCCACACCGAACCATTCTAACGCGCCCGAGGGATCATTGAATGATCTTCTTACCGCCGTGCGGGGTTTGGTGGGTGTGAGCTGACACCACCGTTATGAGCGGGAACAGCGGAGAGCTTATCCCCACAGCCGATTAAGGGGCTGGGTAGCAGAGGGGTCAGCTTGGTGCCCTCCCCACAGAAAATCCCCCGCCAGAGGATATGCCCGCGCTTCCTCTCAGCCCGCCATCGCAGCCAAGGCTGATTTAAGCTCAGCCAAGGGTATCATTACCAGGGTTGAAAGTCAGACACACAGCCAGACGAAGCACGTAAGCCTGCAGGCACGAGTCCGTCTTGGCTATTAATTTTTTAAAGTCTAAGGCAACGACACGCACTTAATCAACGGATGCTTTCCCGTCACACCCAGTAGGAAATGAGTAGATAATCAATTTGAGGTTTAGGGTTCGTCTTCTGACAACTAGAATTTTCCTGGTCGCTAGAAGGGAAACGATATATTATCCCTGCTAGTGAATAACCCACCTTAATTTCAACAAAACTAGATACACCCAACAAGACAGGTATTCCCAGTAGAATTGTTAGGCTAGGTTTCGAAGTCATTGTCTCTCGGGAGGCGTTGAGACTCCATCCGTGGCCATTGTAAAACCAAAAGAGCGTTCATATCAAGTTGGTTGTAACCGAGAAAACGCTAGGAAATGTGTTGTTTCTGCCAACTCTACGGTCGCAATTTCGCGGATGAGGATACTATGGTTATGCACGATAGGAGATATTTGCTAATTTCTCTTTTCCCGGTTCTCTCGTTAGGAAGCCCCAAGCCCCAAGCCCTGCAGTTAGAATACGTAGGTAAATATCAAGCTGAAGTATATTGCAAGCGCCAGTAGCGGGGTAGTAATTGCTATTTAAGCACTCAGGTTATATGAATCCCTGATATTGATTTCCTTGCCCATATCTGGCCAAACCAGACCCCAGAACATGAACCCTTAATAGAGTAAAAGTCATATCGTATCAAAACTAAATTTCAACCGCTTCCAGATCTCATCATCTACACTGCCCAGCTCCAACTCCAACTTCCGTTTCACCCTCTCCCCTCCAATATCCATAGAGTCCCGTGACACATCCATAGACTCTAGATCCCCATCACTGGCATCCTCCACATCCACAAGTCTCGCCTCTAACACGTCATCTTCCTCATCCCGCTCATACTCCTGCACCGGTCCACGCCAACACCAAGCCGACATCCACCGATTATCTTCCACGATAGTCCTAGTATTGATGTACCGGCTCGACAGGCACTTAAAGGCAACCCTGTGATACAACACTACGAATACCTGCTCGCCAGGTGGCTTCGCCGGAATCCCTAACCCATGTCCCGTAGGTGTAACGTCGCTATTTAGAGGACAGCATGTCGTTCCCTGTATTTCCAAAGTGACGCCCTTGACTAGTGCATCCTGGACGGTGCGGAGCCCGACGATAAGGTACACTTCATCCTGGTTATCGAATGCATCTTCGAGGAACCGTCGGGTAGGCGGGCGAGAGCAGGCGCTGGTGAGCCACGCTGCGGGGTTCGTGAGGTTGTACGAAGTGGCTCGTGGGGCGGTCAGGGCTGCGGTCAGCGGGGTGCGGGGAACGGGGGTAAGAAGGGTGTTGGTGAGATGAGGGGGTAGCTTGGAGAATCTTAGGGTTTCTTGGAGGAGGTGGTGGTCGGTTTGGGTGGTCTCAGAAGAGGATGGGCGGGAGTCGAGAGGGTCGATGAACTGTTGGTGAGGGGTGGTGTTGAGGATGAGACGCCCGAGTTTGATGGAGCTTAGAGGGAGAGTATCTGCCAGCAAATGCGCCGTAGCCATCGTTGAGAATTGATAGAACACAAGACCGTTAAGCGATACGAGGTATTCGGACTTGAAACCAACTAACTAGTAATGTATGGAAGACAAGTACTGTTGAAAAAATCTAGAACGAAGAAAGATAGACGGTATCCTTCTTTCTGAATACTTCCTCGCTCGTCGTATTCAAAGGGGGATACAGAAAAATCTCCATTTCGTAAAATTTTAACGGTAGCGCTGCTCAAGAAATATGCTGGCAAATACACATCATGTTTTAGATGATCACGGAAGTGCATGGAGGAAGATCCTAGACACTTCAAAAACACTGTTGCCTAGAACACATATCTGCATATCTACATATCTAGAATATTCGTAGGCAATTCTGTGGTATAGGAAGCCTTGCAAGGCTTTTGACACAAATGGCCCGAAGATATTCGACAAGATGTGTACAGTCACTTCTGGGTCGCGACAAAACTCGCGCATTGACGAGTGAGGGTTACAACCATAGAGATTTCTAGATCCAAGCCCGATCCCTATTCAAAGTGCAGCTTTGTAGGTTGCTTTTCGTCAAAGCACCAGTTAGTTTCGTCGTGACCGGCCCCAGGAGTGACTGTACAGTACTTCGTAAACAGCCTTGCTCAATTGTCAGAATATCGAGGCAATTGGCGGTGGTGGTTGCGATATTAGGTGGCTCCACTCATTATGTATTTACTGAAAAATGAATTATGCGACTAGAAGCAGCCGCCTCATCTGCAGTTCCCAAAGCTGGCCGTGTTTAGATCCAGTAGGTTGCGCGACAGCTGAGAGCCTTGTCAGGCCAGAAACCACTGGATTGCGATCAGAAAACCTAAATACTGTGGGGTAAACCTTCCCATATCAGCGCCAAAGGTGTAACTGTCGCCCACCAGCCTCATTTAGCAACCTCGTCAGGCGCATGCCGGTATTCTCAATACGTATTGTGAATTCTCATTGAATCGTTATAAACTTACATAAGCTTTTTAACAGTTGTGGGGGCTGTAACCGACCCAAGGTCGCCCATAGCAACCAGTCATGAACGAGCACTCGATCTCTATACTCCCAATTCGCGGATACACCCCTCTTCGTTGATAATCAATTAATTAGGGTAGCTGAGGGTTATACTATTAACCTAGAGTATGCTAGGTATTATTTACGATTCTTCTCAGATCTTTTGGTACCTATGGTTGCAACAGCTTGCGTTTTGTGGTCGAGATGTGTAAAATCCTCGTGCTTAAGTTTACTTAGGTACGTAGGTATACTTTGGTTTGCGCCAAAAAAAAAATCTACAGAACCACATTTCCAAACTGTTGTCTACATTGCCTAGACCTGTGAGAATCTGTATAAATTATATTATTTAGAGTTGCTGTTAAATAGCATAGTATTGGCCTGCGATTCGATGTGCTTGGTGGGACTGTGCCGAGGCTGTGGCTCTTGCTTACAAGCCACACCACACCAGCCACACTGTGGAGGTGTGGCTTTGTATATCTCCTGTTTTATGGTGACAAGGGTTCCCAAAACTATGATGCAGGGAGTAAGATTAGCTAGCCTGCTCTATATGAGGCTCAAAGAGTCGCCTTCGCATCTCGTTTATTGGTCGCAGAAACTTGGGGCTCAATTACAACTAGTAAATTTACCTTTCAGGCTGATCTTGGCATTTATTTACCGTTTGAGCCCCAATTTGTCTTTGACCAATCCAAAATTAATTACGGTCACCCAGCCCCGTCCAGTACTCCTGAGATATTACGGTATGTTATTACAAAGGTGTTGAATCTACGTCCTGAAAACACCTTACGCCAAAGGTAGATAGTTCGAAGCCTTGCTGCTTGTACATGTTAGATATGTGTCGCCCGCTCGTTGCGCAGAGTCCGTAGCTGGACCTATGAATTCTAGAGGTTATGAGATGGTCTACTTATCCATTCGGTATCTGACGAGAACCCCGTCACCAAGCTTGGATGGTCAGTATAAAGGGCAGTGTTGGCATACTCCGAACCTATAGAATTATGATTTCGGAAAAATCAACTATCTTCCCCTGTAAGCTAGGTATTGCTTTTGGCGAGGCGCATCGGGATAACAAGCTTCTTATTTGATATCGTGGTGGCCTTATGCCGAGTAGGTACTGTGTGGCTCAGAGATGCGGGACAGCTGGCAGAAATGTAAATAAACTGAGGCTCTGCGGGTGCGTTACTTGTACTCTACTCTAGCAGTATCTGGTGGTAGGTCTAAGCAAAGTTTTAGAAGGAATTACTTACTCTGCGGTTGGTCATTGTGCCTTGTATGCTACTACGACGCAACAAGGCGTTACGAGCCCCACGGCACAGCACCCCCAAATCCACCATGTCTCCCACAGCTGAACCTTAATCACGCCGCTACGTGATGTTTTCTTTTTTGTTGAGTAGTGGGTGTTTTCATTGAGTGGTTCATGGCATCTAGATCATGTTGCATCGTGGTACTTCAAAAACCGCAAGAACTTGTTTGATGCAACTATACATAAGGCTACACTTTGGATGCCACGACTGATCTGCTTGCTTCACAAGATCGCTTCGCCTTCCTCATAACGCGCAGAACCATCGCCTCGAACCGAAGTAGATACACATTATCTCGCTGGCAAACAGCTGATCAGGCAGGAACACCCGGCTGAATCTCTTCATTACGACTCCAAAGATCTGGTGTCTGAAGAACGGTCGCGTGTACTCGAAGACTGAAAAAACCTACACGTACCTAACCGCCAATATATATTCTCCCACCCTCCCGAAGCCGGCGGTCTCAGTAGGAACCCTTCGGACAGAACACGGCAGAAAATACTAGACACCCGAAAAATCGCAGCTGTGAATAAGAATGTAAGTCGACGACTCCAACAGGTGAGAGTGAATAATGAAAACTGATCTTTGAGTTATTACCGTAGGGAGGATCCGGTCAATCTTTCCGACAGGGGCGGCCAACAGCCGGTTAACCTTGACTTGCATGTGAGCTCGGAAAAAAAGGCACCGTGGAGCTCGTAAATTCACTCATTGGAAGCGTCTGGGAAACGCATGACATTACCAGCCTTATCATTGCTATCGAACTTGTTGAGGAGCTGGTTGTTCACGACGAGCGTAACCTTAGAGTCTTGGGTTGGCTGTTGGATCTCCAAGAACTACTGGTCCTGAAGGGCATGGTGGAAGACCTTAAGCAGGCCGTCAAACGAACTGAGGAAGCGGCAGCAGCTCCTCAAGGTAGGATCTTAGCTAAACCGAGTATCCAGCTGTCCATGAGATCTGAGGATCCGGAGAAGGTTATCAAAAATTTTGAGGCGGGGCTTGCAGCAACACCTCCCGAGGACGGGGATCGAGTATGGTGGTTGGTTGGCCTGAGTATTCTGTTGTCCGGCAGATATGAAAAATTTGGGGCAGTAGAGGATCTTGAACAGGCTATCAAGCACTCAGAGGCAGCGCTTGTAGTGGGGCCTCTTGAAGACAGTCGTGCAAGACAATTGGGTGACCTCGGAGCTAGGCTTTCCCGCAGATATGAGAGGTTGAGGGTAGTGGGGGATCTTAAGCAAGCTATAAAGAACTTAGAAGAAGCACCTGTAGCGACACCTCCCGAACATAGCGATCGAGCACGGCGTATAGCCAATTGCAACCTGGGTTCTTTCTTGCTCAAAAGATATGAGAGATTTGGGGTAGTGAAGGATCTTGAGCAAGCTATAAAGTACTCAGAAGCAGCACTTGCGGCAACACCTCCCGAGCACAACGATCGATCAATACTTTTGCCCAACCTGGGTTTATCTTCGATCAGAAGATATGCGAAGTTTGGGGCAGTGGAGGGCCTTGAGAAAGCTATAGAGTACTCAAAAGCAGCACTTGCGGCAACACCTCCTGAGCACAACCGTCGATCAATGCTTTTGACCAATCTGGGTTCATCGTTGTCCGACAGATATGTGAGATTTGGGGCAGTGGAGGACCTTGAGAAAGCTATAAAGTACTCAGAAGAAGCACTTGCAGCAGCACCCCCTGAACACAAAGATCGAGCAGTGATTTTGACTAACCTATGTTTATTGTTCTACAGATATGTGAGATTTGGGGCAGTGGAGGACCTTGAGCAAGCTATAAAGTACTCAGAAGCAGCACTTGCGGCAACACCTCCTGAGCACAACCGTCGATCAATGCTTTTGGCCAACCTGGGTTTATTGTTGTCTGGCAGATATGTGAGATTTGGGGCGGTGGAGGACCTTGAGCAAGCTATAAAGTACTCAGAAGAAGCACTTGCAGCAACACCCCCTGAGCACATCGGTCGAGCAAGAGGATTGCATATCCTCAGCGGTTGCCTGGCCAACAGATATGAGAGGTTTGAGGCAGTGGGAGACCTTGAGCAAGCTATAAAGTACTCAGAAGCAGCACTTGCGGCTACCCCTTCTGAACACAACGATCGAGTGGGGCAGTTAAATGAATTAAGTAGCTATCTTATGATAAGATATAACAAATTTGGGGCAGTAGAGGACCTTGAGCAGAGTATCAAGCACTCAGAGGCAGCACTTGCGGCTACCCCTTCTGAGCACAACGATCGAGTAAGGCGGTTAGATGACTTAAGTGTCAAGCTTTTGACAAGATATAACAGATTTGGGGCAGTAGAGGACCTTGAGCAGGGTATCAAGCACTCAGAGGCAGCACTAGTACTTGCAGCAACATCTCCTGAAACCGTCGCCTATCCTTTTGTACTGCGTACCTTAGCAGGTTCCCTAATAGCAAGATACGAACGAACGAATTCTCTTCTGGAATTCTATCGCATCATCCATATTCTACATTTATATTTGCGTATTCGAACGCCGCCGCTTAGCTGGATTAACGTAGCTTGGAATGCTTCTATACTATTTGCTTCGAAGAAGATGTGGGAGGACTCTAGTTCCACCCTTGCAGATGCTGTCAAACTACTTCCACGAGTAAGCTCAAGGACGGTCGGGAGGAAGGACCAAGAATATCGGCTTTCTGGGCTCTTGTTGACTCGAATTGTCTCTACCTCTGTCTCTGTTGCTTTGCAGGCCGGAGAGGATGCATCCTACTGTCTTCGGTTGTTTGAACTGAGTCGAGGAGTCATTATGGGACTTGTGATTGATTGCAGGAGTGACCTCTCTGAGCTACAAGAGAAGCATCCAGCGATATTCGAGAAGTTTCACAGCCTTCGAGTTGAGATTGATTCGCCCCCAACTAGAATTAACCCAAATGCACTCTTGGCTATTCATGGGCCCACATACGAGCAGGTCCGCGATCGACGGCAACTGGTAGCTAATCAACTCGAAGAGACGTTAGTTTCCATTAGGGAGCTCCCCGGCTTCGAAGGGTTCCAGCTCCCACCCCATGCCCACTATCTCATGTCAATGGCAAGTGATGGTCCAATCGTAATTTTCAATAGCACCGAATTTCGGAGCGATGCTATCATTGTCACAAGTTCAAGCATCAAAGAGCTACGGCTCCGAAAGTTGATTTTCGAAGAAGCTGAGGAATGGATAGACGAGATGCGCAACCTCACTAGCGGCCCGCGATCAACATACGGGGATCGAAATAGCAGAATGCTAAAAATGCTTCAGTGGCTGTGGGATGTAGCTGTGGAGCCCGTCTGTAAAGCATTGCAATTGGACCCGGTGGCTGATGATACAGACTTGCCCCGAGTTTGGTGGATTGGTGCAGGACCTCTAGCTACGGCACCTTTTCATGCTGCGGGGAACCCTAAATCGAAAAACAACACCATGAGCCGAGCTATTTCTTCATATATCCCAACGATTAAGGCACTTTCATACGCACGTCAGAAGAACCTCGAGTTGCTCGGAAAAAAGGATTCCCGAATCCTTCTGGTTACCATGCCCACTACTCCCGGTAAACAGTGGAGCCCTCTCCCGGGGGTTGTAAAAGAAGCTAAGAATATTGCGGATCTTGCTGAGGGGAAAGCTCATACCACTCAACTAGAATGTCCAAGCGCAGCTCAAGTGCTTGCAGAACTTCCCTCACACGATGCCATTCACTTCGCCTGTCACGGTAAATCCGACCCCAAGAGTCCTTCGAATAGTGCCTTGCAACTCCAGCCAGAAAACGAATCAGGGGAACCAGATAGATTGACAGTCGAAGCAATATCGAACATGAAAATTCAACGCGCGCAAATAGCATATCTCTCCGCTTGCTGCACCGCAGAGAACGCTTCGGAAGACTTGGCGGACGAGTCAATCTATATTGCCAGTGGATTTCAACTCGCGGGATTTAGTCATGTGCTTGCAACACAATGGGTATCAATGGATAAGGCATGCTTGCAAGTTTCAGGGGAGTTCTATCGTTTGCTATTCGATGGCCAACCTTGTGGAAGTAAGGGTGGCCATCGGAAAGTGAGTTCTTCGTTTCATTCCGCTGTGAAAAAGTTACGGGATGCGAATTGGAGGCAACCCGTCATGTGGGCATCTTTCATTCATACAGGTGTTTGAAAGATATTTTAGAGTTTTCCTTGTTTCAGGTGTTTTGTTGGTTTTTTTCGGTTCTGTTTTTCGCATATCTGGGGTATTTGGCGCTATTTCCAAAGTTCTTTTTCTTTTTTCCAGCGGATATGGTTTCGATCTCTTTTCTTTGGCTTGGGTGTCTTTTCTTATCTTATGGCCTCATTTATCTTGTATTTTTCCACTTTGCAGATACGATTTTGTGCGATCATGTGAGTACTCTATATACTATCTCCAGTAATGGGCGTATGCTGATTTAGCTTTAGTAGATATCCCTACTTCCCTCTGAATAGCGGACAGGACCTCTGAGGATTTTACTTAGTCGATTTAGTTGATTTCTCCTTACTCACATACTCTTAATCCCTTTTTATATCAAATGGCAGACCTGCAGCCCTGCAATCAGAAATTGAATTGATGAACTTAGCTCCCTACGAGAGGTTGGTAGTTGAAGTGTCATAGTTTTTACTTGATGAATGTCATTAAATAGGCTGATAAAGCAAGAGAATAGCGGGGGTGGGTTAGAGTGATTCGTGGTAAAATTCGGAACTATCCATTTTAGATTTATGTAACTAGGATCACGTAAGCTACTACTCTTCCCTAACCGATAGTTTATTGCGGTAGTCGGAGACGACCAGCTGCCTATTCTATGGTTTGGGCTTACCAATACTAATCAGATCAATCAGACGGTAATCTACTTTCGATATTTAGCAAAAGTATTAAATAAGAAACTGAAGCAATAAGTATAAGTAACTGGGAACCCTCCTCGGGACCTCATTGCTCCATTTTCTACAGATTCAGCTGAACGCTCAAACGTTTAAAAACTAGCTGACTATATTAAAGCCCTCATAACAAGTAACCAGCGACTTAAACTAACTATGTTTCGGTATACAGAATCACTTCCCGTGCAAGTGATTCGCTGCATCGCCGGGATGGAAACGATGAAGGGAGGCTATCGGAGAGGGAAAGGAAATATGTAATTTAATACTGGCCTCAGCCGAGCGAGAGCACGATAAACCAAATGTCTTTGGTGGAGCTTGTCTCGAACCAAGCCCAATTAGGCTTAGTGTGTTTCTTGTGTTCACATCACCAATTGGCCAAGCCATTGGTAGCGCCTTAATTCTTGTACGACGTGTTATGCTAAAGGCCAAACCAAAGTTATTTGAGTGGCCACCCGCACATGATCAACTCGACCATACACCTCCGCAGCGAAGCTCGTAGGTCTGTAGTGAGGTTCAATTTCGCTTGGGAGGGCTTCGAAGCTAATTCGGCCTCTGAAGGGTAGTTGATTCAGTCTTTATGAGGCATCTAATTCAGTTTTTGGGGGAGTATATTCGGTCTCTATGGACCAGCTGATCCAGTCCATACCGGCCGCAGCCGGAGATTCTTGTAGTAACCATTATCTTTGGTGTCTGTTCCTTCACGCTGGTCATATTCATTATTATGACTGTCTTGGTGTCATCGTTGACCTATTGCTCTCTGGAGTGAATGCAACAGGTCACATTTTTCTCTATTCAACAACAGCAATCTGGTAGATCCCTAGAAACGATATCTTTGTTCCAGTACTTTAACCTCGTAGCCCTACCCGGTTGCGTTTGCTACGGGTGGGGTAGCCAAGATCTTGTGCCCAGATCAACCAGTAGAAATCTAGGAGTGCTCCGTGTCCTAGATACTGAACGAGCATTACCTCCCTCCTTTATAAAATGGCCGGATTCTCCCCTAATCTCTACTACTATCATTGCGCTTCGATACCTACCATAATAATACTATCTATATCACCTATCCACGAGCCTCCTCTTAATAAAACTTTAAATTGTTTCCCTGTCTAGATTGCGGTTGCCCAACCGGCAACGGTCTTAATCCAAGATTGCGGGCATTGGGTAATTCCCCGTCTACGTATCTATTTAGTCGGTATTTTAATCAACGCCTGAGGAATTCAGCACTAAATTGAACCTTTACCTCCTCGGTCCTCCTTCACACCACGCGATACACAACAATACAGTCTCCGAAAGGGTACGTGTCATTATGCTCGTCTTCGTTGGTCTTTGGTAGCTGTAGATTTCGCCGTGCAATAAAGCCTCCTAGTTTAGGCAATTTCATCCCCCGTAGAGTCTGAATTTTCATGCATGCGCCCTGTAGTAGGGCGGCTCAAAAGTAGCCATGAAAGACGAATAGCAGCTAGACTAGAATTGTGGAGTGGGGTATCTCGCGGGGTAGCGGGGTGTGGGGTGTGGGGTATGCGTAAAACGTAGATTTAGAATGATGTAACGCGTACGTCTATCATAGAATACCTGTTGGTTTCTAAGATCTGTTTGACGGCTTAGTTAATTCGCTTTCGGGACTAGAATCGATATCAGCTTCAAGCCCACATATGTGATCCAATACTGAAGCTCGACTCCGAGCTTGAGGCGCTCCATTCTGAATAACTAATCTTAGGGAAGCTTTCATCAAAAGATGTCGTTACGGTACTAGCTATCTAGTACTAATCCGATTGAGCGATAGCGCGGTAAACCGAGCGTCTTGGCATTTATACCGCGCCTCATCAAGCGACTACTGTATCTAGCAGAGTGCGTTAATAATTCTCGTACAGCGGCACTTATTATCCGGGTGAACATCCACATGATTAGTCATCATGCACTGCTGACAGATCTGTACTTCGGGGGTGGGGAAAAGTCTGTCACCAGGTGGCCGTGCTGGCAGTGCGAAACTTGACCACCAACTCAACTCTAGACTTAAAATTTTATAGCAACCTTACAGAAAGTGGAGAGGCTTCAGAGATAGAGAAAATCAAGGGTTACTTAACGAAAGAAGAGCCCCAGAGTGTTGAGGATGAAGTGAAGAATCGCCGCTAGCACCGCCACCTGGTGACAGACTTTCCTCTACACCCGTAGTACTTCCGCTTTAGACATTTGCGAGCTCAATCTCGCCTAAGAAGAATTCCATACAGAATGGATGCTGTTGTAACCCTTACCCTTACTAGCGAGTCTTCTATCACGGCCTCTTAAGATCTCTCCCATGCATCGGATTACTTCGTCGCATGCTTACCGTATATCCCATCCCGACCAAAACCCCAAGCCCTAAGACCACCTGAGGCCCATCCTTTGCTCTCCGTGAAGTCATCCTACACAACCATGCTAGAAGAAATCCCCCATCAACATTCTCACCTACAGATCTCCATACCAAAAGCCTTCGCTCCTTAGACTTCCTAAGCGACGACTACAAATAGAACTCATCTCAACCGACACCACAGAAAAGAACAAAGGTCATCACTTACACTATACCTCTAGCCGAAATTAAACACTCCGTTCTACGGAACCTATTAGACGAATTTCCCAAGAAGCTCCTCCTCCCCGCTTTTTCCACCGCTGACTCGCAGGAGAAAACATGCAAACATTCGAAGAAGCATTGACCACCTGCTGATTTCCACAATTCCTCATAACCCCGCTCCTTAAAAGTTGACCGTCATGTTTGGTGACAACGTGATCAACAACATACTCACCAACCTCACCACCTGACTAGACCTTCACTCCCTCCCTAGATCTCTAAAATCTTCACCTCAACCTACCCCCAACGTGAGGAGGTAGAGAGTGGTAGAAACCTCCTCTCGACCTTCATCAACTCGCTTACACTCGATCGAAGGGATCATATTCTCATCTCATATCCCCCATCTAATTCTTATGGATGTCGTTTAACCGTCTCCCTACATACTCATTCTGTATGGTTCGGGGCTATTTGCTCGAGCTGATACTGCGCCTATCACTTTCTTCACGGGTGATTGATATGATTGATTAAGGAGATAATACCGAAAGTGATGATGATGATGATGATGATGATGAATTCATTAAATAATACCGTATAACGAAGCTTTTACTCATACTACTCTAACAACGAGGAAACAGGGTGTATGCTACACCAAGTACTGTAGGGGCTTGTTCCTCCTTGTGAGTTATTCTGGGTTAGGGTTGTCCACTGCAATGATCTTGAAAAATCACTCGATTTCAGTCTGGACCGACAGCGAATAAATAATCTCGCTCTACCTACATTTTCTATATTTCTAGTTAAAGAATTCCTTGGAATTATTCGAGGTGCACGGGGTATACGTAGTCATACTCCCGAAGGGAATATTAAGCGAATACATCTATCACGATGTGATACCATGTAAACGGGAAGAGCTGCAAGTGTCCATACCCGTCCCGTACATCTGAGAACAAAGAAACCCATCTCAGGCATCCGTTAAATCAGACGGATCACCAGCCCTCTGCATCTCCCGATCGATACCCCCACTTATCCGCCTCCACCTCATCCAAACGTAGTGACCTCGGGTAATTAAGGCACTAGTAGTACTGCTGAGAATCCCTAGGACAATGTAGGGGGGGAAATATACTTGGTTTAGTGGTTTCGGTGGAAACGTGGGTTTGTGACTTGAAGAGGTCTGGGAATGAACTTAGCTCCTACATAGACTAAACCAAAACTCCATCTTGTCCAATCATCATATAGCACACTCAATTATGCTCGTTCGTAGCCTAAGCCACTGAGCATGATCCCAGACATGTCAGAATCCGCAGCCCTGGTGTTACTTCCGGGCTGGTATTGTGAGAAGTCTTGGCATACATTACACGTAGTTGATGGTCCACTTTATTTTTTATCTTTTTTCGGCATTAACAGAATTAGTGGCAGCTAGAGGAGTTTACAATCCCCTATCACACGGAGATATACAGGAATCAGAATATGGGTAGTCATCCAGACGGCATATGAAGAGCCTCAGCTAGCAGTAGCAATTCGGACATAACATGTCACTCGGTTGGGCCATGTTGAAATATTGCTAACCGAGCAAAGAAGAATATCGTCTTAGAATATACAATCTTGGTCCTAGATAAATTGGTTTAACCAAATCCTCGCACTCACAAGAATATCCACTCTATAAGAAGACTACAGCCCAGTCCCGAGTTTATTGCTTTTGGGCTTCACATGGTCTAAGTTGGAGATTCTGGTATACGTGTGCAGGTGTGCAGGTGAGGTCTACAGACTAGATTTGTGCTGAAATAGTTTGAATTAATCAACTGATTCCGACCGCTGTGGTAAAAGATCCTTAGTGGAAAGTTCTGGTACACATGCGGAGTCTGTATCCTGTAATATACAATCTTTCTTTCTTCAACGTAGAACACGTCAAAATCCAAGACTCCTCCCCCCCCTACCAGTAGTCCATCTCCCCCTTTCTCAGCAAACCCCCTCAACCACACAGCTGTATCTCTGTTGCACTTTTGGTCAAAGCGCCCCCTATTTCCCCATCACCAATCCATATAACCTTCATATGCCCCTTCGACCCTCGAATGAAGTGAGCCATAGTAGCTATACATTTAAGATCACGTGAACGGATTTCCCATCTAGGAGGATGTCTGATGCACTGAACGAGTTGTCAACAATAACAGATTCAAAAAATGGTGATCTCTGCCAAAAGGCACCCACTGAATGCCAACCATTGTCTTCCAGTGTTGCCCACCTGATGGGATTAAATCCACGGCTTGAAAACCAAAACGGGGTTCCTCGGGAGAGCACAACATCAACAAAACCAATTATCCCCTTCCAGAGCTCCGAGAGGCGCGGGAGATGTTGTGCCTTTAGAGACGCGCTGGCTGCGAGCCACCTCCCCCAGGAGATCGATATAGGCGCTCCCAGTCGTTCCAGAGAGACCTGTGGAGAAGCATAAGTTACGTCTATCACCCTTCTCAGTTGGCCGATGTCATGCTGTCATCCGGGTTTGGAGCATAATTCTGTCTATTATCGTGGACTATCTAATGGATCTGTATACATCGAACGAGCCCCCGCATCCCGCCTACGCTGTTGCTTCCCACCTATACCTCTTAAGCCTATCCTCCCTATTCGGAGCGCGCTGTCGAGGCTGTCAGCTAGAGGATTCGGGGACTGCGTGGGAGGAGGTTCGGGAGCTGATTCAGCTGTAGTTTCGGAGGCTCAGAAACAGCCGATTCGGAGGTAGGCGAGCAGTCAACTCCGGAGGCAATTCAGGAGTCGATTCGGAGTCTATCCGGAGTCCACCCAGGAGTCAGTTTAGTAGTCAATTCACGCGTCGATTCGTGACCTTCCAGGGAGAGGATTCGGAGGCTCCGAAGCAATGGATTCGGCTGCTATTTGGTAGTCGATTCAATGTTTCCTATGGAGATTATTCAGAGTTAGCAAATGTGGCTCTTGGAAAGGTGTAGATGGAGATATTAGGGGGTCAGGGTTATCCTAGCGATATCAGCTGGGGGATGCGCCTGGAGGTGGAGCAGAGCACTTCTGGAGGATTATGGAGATGAAGTATCGCGCATATGACTCCAGGAGGATATGGTTTTCCAAGGGAGTCGCAATATCCTCCAGGAGATGACAGTTGCGTACGGTCTGCTCCAGGAGGCTCGGGAGCTTCAGGAGGTCAGGGAGAAAACCGTCTCCCGGGGAGCGCCAGCCAAACTCCCGGAGGTATATTTCTTTTTGCTGATGGTTATGGTATCTCTATCATTTTCTGTATTAAGGCATCGCTTCTTTACTTGATGCCCATTGCGGGCTACCAATTTCGGAACAACACGATATTGTAGGTGTGTTTCTTTGATGACAGACAAGTATTTGTTTATTTGGTTGACGGGAGTGACTAAGTCACACCCGGCCTGATGGCAGACTTGATTATACCCACGCAAATGCACATAGAGCCACCCTAACATGGCCTGCAAAGTGGTAATTAAGAAAATCATAGTCAATACCAGACTAATTAGAATATCAGCATCTTGTAGTCACTCCCCTCTTGTTACAGTGGATTTCCTATTGACCAGCTATAACCATAGGTCTTACCCAATCGAACCTTCTCGCTGGTTGAGAGGTGGCCCGTGTCCGCCAATTGCAACTGACCGGGGGTGACTGTACTATTATTACATGTACCTTGCGAAACATGATCCTTGTTTATTCAGCCCCAGGTAGTGGGAGATGGGAACGAGCTTATTGTTGAGCGATAAATATTTTCATTGTTGAATACATGTATATATGCGGTATTGGACGCAACCGGACCGGGCAAGATTGAAATACAGGTTTTGTTTAGCCCGACTGCCAGACACGACAGTACCTACCCGAAAAGCAGCAGAAACTTGTTGAAAGCAACTGTACCATAGCCCATACTGAATGAATCAATTAATCAACTAGCTACACGATGTAAGTCCATCTTTTTAATTCAACAATGATAGGTATGAATATTTTAAGACCTCTAGAAATCGGAACGTACGCGTAGCTATGGTTACACACGTTCAGCCCAGAGCCGCACCTTATTTTGACAGTGCATGTAGGTATGTGAGCCTTGGCGCTGGGCAGTGCACGGGAAAATATTGAAACGGGAAAGACCCTTACCCCCACATCTATTCGAGAACAAAGAAACTATGTAATCCCATAGGCATCCTGCCTTCGGATGCATGTTAGATCAGATGCATCACCAGGCCCCGATTTCTGGGAATTCGACTTGCTCACCCCCACTAAATACAAATGCAGCAACCTCAGGTAGTAACTGATATTAAGGTACTAGTTAACGTTAGTCTCGTGCCCGGCTCAATACACGTACCTAGTAGTACTACTGAGAATAAATATCACAGCACGGCTGAAATCCAGGTGATAGTAGTACCCCACCAACGTTATTTTTGGGCAAGCGGGTGGTGCTGGGTCTGGGCCACGCAACCTTCATTCTATGATGCGTCCCCCCGGGCCCGCTACATTCTCCGGCAAACACCGCAAGTGATGAGTACTAACGAATCTAGCGCTTGCCTCGGGAAGGTGCGCGAAATATCTTGATCCCTTTCACGATATTCTTGATTCTCACACTGGATGACTATCGGCAAATTGCTATGGCGCGGGAAGCCACGGAATCATCACTTCCTACTGCTTATTGACTAGCGTTGAAATACCACCATAGCTTGTGATGCAATTTGCCGGTATCCTGGTATTCGTTCTCATCCCTCAGTCGACACGATTCATGATACACGCAACGCTACGGCCATGATTACTGGTCTTCATAGTACTTTCAGGGAACCCGGTTGTCCTCAAACCAACTGTACGCACTATCTAGAGTGTGATTTTCTACTACCTCTCTAACGCCGCTGTTAGAGAAGCAGTATCGTAGATTCCCAAACATGCACAACGGCTTCTTCCCCAAGATAGCATCATTAATTCCCACACATCCCACTCACCATCTCCCGGTATCAATCTTCGGAAGCTCATACCGCTGTTACTCAGATTCCACATGACTCCCAGCGGTACGGGTGAGTACGTAGACCATCCCACGGGAGCGGCAGCTCATCCGTTTTGATCCGATGGGATTAAAAACGTGACATCACTTCTCATGGTCTTCTAGTAAATAGCGGGAACTTATCAGTCATACTACTTTGTTGCTTGAAATCCATATCTCAGCTGGACCGGACACCAGCGTAAGAAAATTTTCATCGGGTAACAGCATAGCTGGAGTCATATCGACCTCAGCCCGATTCGGATGCTGGGGGCCTTAGAGGTGCTGATATTCCAGCTGTAGTAAACGCCCCGTGTAAGCATAGGATTGGACAGCAGGTAAATAATGAATTAATTACAAAGGGGTTTGGATGTCCCTGTAGGGGGGCCCCACGTATAAGAACCTCGTTGATCCCCTTGCGAATTGAGTTATAATACAACACCAAACCCGTCTCCCACGATCAGAACCTCTCTTACGAACTTCGATTAGAACTAAACACCGAACCCCTCTCACTGATCGATGCCCTCGAACCTCTTACAGGTCAAACCCCTCAAACAAACAAAAAATCGAAATGGCACGAAGCACACGTGGGCGCAGGCAAAACCGCCAAATAGATTACAGGTACTGCTCTCAGGCCCCCTCCTATTCAAGTCATAGGTTTATACTAACCCAGTATACCATCAGGGCTCGTACCATTGTGGTTGTAGTAGCCGACATCAGGAGGAGAGCCTTCTGTGAGGCTCCAAGACGTGGGTTTGAGGTGCCCACCAACCGCTACGGGAGGACCCATCCTCTCACGCCTAGGTTTTTCAGCCAGGCAAATAGGTTGAGGAAAGCGGAGTGGCACTTTCTGAGTGCCTACTATTCCTTGGGGTTCCCCCCAAACCTCAGCACTCTACGCTGTAAACACAGATTTTACAAGGAATTTGGCTGGAGATCGCAATCTTGTGAGTGGGCTCATGGAGTTGCGGGTAGATCATTAGTTAAACTAACGTTCTGTTGCTCCCTGATAGGCCGATTTCTACCCTCCGATTAAGCTTTAAACACTTAATTGAAGAGGTGGCCCAGCATGTGCTGGCCCCCCTCTGTAACCTCCTTTCGACAGCTCACCTTACTCTAAAACCGGATCAACACAGACCACAGCTTCAAGGTCTCTCATATAATTCCAAGTTATCCTCTTGGATACTCTGGTCGACGCCACCCTCTACGTTTTATGGCGGGATCGGCGCTCGGTAACACAACTCTCCGGTCGGCTTTTGAGCCGATGGCCTTTACGTGCACCGGTTTGCTCGCTCAAGCGAGGGCTAGGGAGAGTGAGCTCTATGGAGCGATGGATGTCGTGTGGATAAGAATAGTGTAGTACCGTTGTTTGAAGGAATATTTATACCAACGGGCAATGGATCAACCTTTACATATGCATAAGATAGAATCGATTTATGAGACCTCTGAAATAAAAACTTCGTATTGGTCAGCGATTATCTTGAATGAGCGTGAAACTGTACTCGTATCGTTATAAAAATACGAAGTTATTCAATAGCCATAGAAAAATCATCGGGTCTGGGATAGCCGTACGCTATCGTTGAAAGGCGTTAAAAATCACAGGGGGACGTGGTATCCATATCTTTGTTAGCTTCAGCAATGCCGGGATTTCGTGTTCTCTGGGTGTTACAAAAAAAACATAGGACTGGCCAATCTTAATCGACCTCTTGATTACTGATCATTACCGGAGCGGTTGGGTTACACACCTGGTTATATTTGTGATGTAACGAACGAACCATAAACTACTCATTGCTCAACAAAAGAAAATACCAGATCGCTGAGACATGTGAAATATTTAGAAGGTAATGGAAACAAATCAATGTGGGGGGATTATGGGATTGAGGTGCATGCGCAGCGTTGAGCGGGGAACAGGGTCGGTGTCGCGCACCTCACGATCGTAGGCATAACCGTACGCGTAGCAGATAATTACAACCCACCTCATTGGATCATTCTGTCCTTGGGTTATCGGCGGGGTTCAACTAATTGTTGGGGTACATACTTTGGTACATAGTAAACAAACCAAGTAACGAGAAAACCTTTTCTATACCGTAGGCTTGGCAGCGCCCCCTCCCGGATACCATCGTACTTTTTTAATGCCAGCAAAACCGAACACCCTACACACGATTTGGGCATTTTTTATACCGCAGAAGCTGGTTTCAACCACCATTGACAGCATATTTGTAGTACAGCGGTGACATAGTGCAAAAACTATTGGTATTTATTTTTGCAATAGTTTTACATATTTTATCTCTATATACTCAAATATGAACGGTAAATTTCAATTCTTTGTGGGCGTCAGGCCTTGCTGCCCTAGAGGCTGCACACAATTACCCTGCCATGAAATTATCGGGTATCTGGGCCTGCTTCACGCACCTGCGCACGTGTATTTGTGGGCTGGAGGCTGGGCTCTGTGCGGCCCCCTGTTTGGGGGGGGGTCAGTGTGTAAAAAATTCAGTTTTGCTGGCATTAAAAAAGTACGATGCTATCCGGGAGGGGGCGCTGCCAAGTCCATGGTATAGAAAAGGTTTTCTCATCAAATAAGTTTAGAGACAGGATAATAGTGGCTTCACAGCACCGAAAAAGGTCTCGACTTTGGGGTTCTGCCCCCGCTTGGGACTCATTAGGTGCCCCTAATAGTGAGTAGTAGCGCATGGCGTTTTATTTTCTAGTAGTTAAAAGGACCAACCTTTTGAAAGTCACGCTCTAGATAGAGAAGAAGAATCCTTCTTAATTTCTTTATTCTTTACTGCCGCAACCGAAACTCCCTGCTCAAGACAAAACATCATAACGAAAATAAACACAACGAAGGTGCGAAGAAACACGAAACGAATGAGCGGAAGCAGTAGACCAATAACCAAAAACAAAAGCAGTAGGCCGAAAAATACAGGCGAGGAAAACGAAAGGTCAAAAGACCTATTCAAAAGCCAAATAAGATGCACCAGCACCATAGCAGATCGTACCCTCCCTACAATTAACATTCCACTTCATCCCCTCAGAGCTCACGTCACTCGCAAATGCTTCAAAATGAAGAGGGGCCTTATTGTCAAAGTGTATCCTGTTGACCCCTAGGAAAACCTTCGGAGCCCCACCGAATGTGCCCGGAGGGAAATTAACACTTTCACCATTGATCACCTCTGGTTGGTCATCATCTTTGTGATTCAGGGTGTCGACGAATCCCGAGTAAGTACTAGTCCTACCCGATCGCCACGCAATCCAAGAAGCGCCTGCGGAATGAATGACGGAATTGCTCCCGGCATCGATATGAATTGTGAAGCCCTTCTTGTCGATACCAGTTGCGTGCGCTTTGACCCGAATATGGTGGTCCTTATCAATATCTAGGTAGTTCAGCCAGATGACGACGTTTGGAGTGACATCAAATGGGTGGTCGAAATCGATACGCTTGGAGGCTAGCTTCTCCGGTTTGTCCCACGGCCGGATATCCTTAGTATTGAACGACCCGACCTGGAAATCGTGATCGTCTTCGGCGGACTTAAACCAGGTTGCGCTGCCGGAGTATAGGGTTGTGTCGGCCCAAGTGTCGACGTGTATAACAAAGTTGTCAGTCTTGACACGGCCAGCTGTCGTACTGATGCGGACATCCGCTCCGGTACCGATATCAAGAGCGTTAATTCCAACGGTGACACGTGGGGGCGCGGCGTATTCATGGGAAAATTGGATCTGTTGTTGATTGGTGGGAAGCATCGGATAAAATTCCCAGCGAGGGGTAGTGAAGATTCCAGCGTCATTACTTTG
The DNA here is from genome assembly GCA_038503065.1 of Paragyromitra xinjiangensis. Taxonomy (NCBI): domain Eukaryota; kingdom Fungi; phylum Ascomycota; class Pezizomycetes; order Pezizales; family Discinaceae; genus Paragyromitra; species Paragyromitra xinjiangensis. The sequence continues at coordinate 51,073 of JBCAMK010000004.1, forward strand.
TGGTGGGTACATTTTCCTAATGACCTCTTTGTCACCAGTCGAAAGAACAAGACTCAACTCTACATGGAAACCGTCCGTAGTCCATTCCTTCGGGAAAGGGTAAACCATGATTGAATCTTTATCGAAAATGGTTTGCTCGGCATTTTGGCGGTTGAATATGTTATGCCTCACCAACTTCTCGTCCCAACTAGTCTCCTGGATGTGATAATTGATCACATACTCTTCATTCCATTTAATATCTGCTGCTGGGCCCTGGTGCTCGTGGACGCAGCCGAGAGCATGTCCGAACTCGTGAAGCGTAGTCCTTTGGATTTTTTCTTCGCGAGCGTATTCGAGTCCGAGTTGCATAGTAGGTAATTTCTGATTGGTTATCCCGAGGCACTTACTTCCGAGTTCTGAGAAGGACCCGCTGGACACACTGGTGATGGCCACCCGGATCTCTGCATCCCCTTCATCGACGAAGGTAAACTTAATGTTGGCATATTTGGTCCAAATTAAAGCATACTGCTTGATCTTCTCCCTCAGTTCTTTTGTTCCGCCATAAAGTATACGAACGCGCAAATTACTGCCGTTCTGCCACATCAGACTCTTATCGATAGCAAGATGCAAGGGGCCCGAGCCAGAGATAGGCTCTGAAAGATTGCTAGGTGGTAGCGGTCTGTCATCAAACCGTGAAGGCGATGGCAGACAAATATCTGGCGTATCTTCGAGGCCTATAGCTAAGGAAGCCATGGAGATTTCTGTGTGGTTGTGCGGGTTTAGATCTGGATAATCGAAAGAAGCTTATGGAATAAGAAGGCTTGAGGTAGCGAGGAGTATGGATCGAAGTGAGGGAGCTCGTGGCCTTGGAGAATACAGATCAAAACGAGGGGACTTGTGGGAATATATATACATAGAGCCCACTCGCTAATCAAGAAAAGAGCGTTGTCTGAAGAGCTTCCTCCTATGGTTGGGGACACCTAGTGCCGGAGGGGATTTTGCCCAAGATTCCAAGGCCAATACCTCAACCACCACCACACCTTAAAATAATTTTCTCTCTGTTAAATGCCTCTATTTCATCTGCTCTACAACATGACAGAGCCTGATTCTTTTTATCTTTTTTTTTCGTGGAGTTATTAAGCTTCAAAGATGTGGCTTTTTGGTGGGAGACAGAATGAATGTCGCGTCTAAATAATGCCTATTTGGGCTATTTTATAGCCCAAATAGGCAATAGTTTGGCGTATTAATAAGCCCATACGGGATCTTGGCACAAATATTCAGGCTCTTGGCGGATGCGTAATGGATAAATTACCCAAAATAGTAAGGAAAAGTGCATTACTAATCATCGAGATGAATGTCGCACCCCTCCGGCACTAGGAGTCCCCAACCATACGACCGTAGGAACATAGCGCATGCAGGTCGCTTAGCTTGATCTAGAGGCCCTGCATGTTATCCGCAGGGTTTACTTTAGCGGAAAATCACAATGCTGCGCCTATACATACCTATCACGAAGGTACTATGGATTCCAGGTAAGGGTAGGAAAAAGTAATATATCAGTATGGCGCTTCAGGCGGTACGCTTACGACGACGATAATAATTCTTTTTCGCTACGCACAACATATTCATGCAAGCAGTTGCTTCGAATTTTGGCTACTCGCCTAGTAAGGCAACTTTAAAGTATTTCAGCCCTTCAAGCGCATTTTCATTTTCAGCTGGCTTCGACTCCAGCCAGCCCCGAGCTCAGCTACTTCAGAGAACCTTAGCCAACGCGTTCAAGCCTCAAAGGGCCCCGGAACCGCCGAAAACATTGTACAATGCTTGTGCAACTAAGACTTCAGCTCTGTATGTCCGATCTTGAAGTGTTTTGTGGCTAACATTGTATGCAGCCAGATCCAAAAGCGACAACACCCGTTGTTGCGAAGTGGAGTTGGTACGCCACAAGTTATATTAGTGATCAACTGCACACCCAACTAAACTGAATCATGATGTCTTGAGGAACTTCCATAGGGCTGAGACAAAATTTAAACTATAGCACATGCGCTGTTCCTCACCTTTTGTCCTTCGCTTAATTCGGAACAGAACACCATATCCGAAGTGTGAATATAATTTCCAATACTATTGAGAAAAGACCCACCCGTCGTGATGCACTATTTACTAGGTGTTTTTAGCAGGAAAAAGTCCTGGATAGCCCCACGGTAAGAACACGCTCGAGGCCTGGAACTAGGACACTATAGGGAGGCGTAATCCAACTGATACCCTCGGCAGTGATCATGACTATTCCTCTACTGTACACGCATACCTACACCTTAACCAACTATCCCGAGGGGACTTGCAGAGTCTAGTACCATAGTATTGAAGAACAGTTCCACCAATAGAAGTGCAATGCGGAGCCTCCCAAGAAATACACCAAAGGGCACGCCATATCACGAGATTCTTGCGTTCAAAGATGTGCGTTGACCTAAATTCGGCAACTCACCTAGTGCACTGACATTTAACAATTTTTGTACATTGGTAAGACAGAGGCGCTGACGTTTAGGGACGCACACACCAGAGTACTCCACGTTTTGTGGGTCAGCGTCCCGCATGCAACTCTGATTAGTCTACATTTAAGGCTGCACGCGCCACAACTGCTAGATCTGTGTGTAAACCCCACAAAAGTAACATCGGGCTTTCCGAATGTTGAAACCTGAATCACATCAGCTCAAGTTTTGTCCGATACCCCACCCAAACGGGATAACCACGGTAATACCCGCTGCAATACCCAAAGCCTTTCGTTGGCAATGCTAAAGCCCAAGGGTCTTGTGGATTTTTACAGGCAATCCGTCAGTCTAGTCGCTGTGAGTACCAGCGGTAATAAATTATCGAGTTCACAGAAGGGGATTGATACCGATATTCAAATCTACGTGTAAGTGTAGTGCAATCTAGCTTTAACTAATGAGACAAGCGGAAATTTAGCGACCCAATAGGGAGCGCGATTCTAGTTACGACTTGGTTGTATCTGCATTAGACAAAACGACGGGTGGACAGTGAGACATTCCATTACCCAAATCGGTTTATGGGGTAGCTGAATCTTTGCCCATTCAGATACAACATCTTGATTACTGATCGTTACCAGGGCAGCTGAATTATGGTGCAATTGCAACGAGCGAATTACTGCTCAACAATTAGCCACATGTACTTATTACCCCACAACCAAGAAAGCATGAGATCGCTGAGGCATCTAACATATCTAGGTCACGATGAGGGGCAAAACCAATGTAGGGGTATCGTGGAGTTGAGGTGCAGCGCTGCGTGGGGATGGGGTCCGCGTCGTGCGCGTCGTAAAATCGTGGCGGCTTATTAGACACAGCCGCACGCATGCACAGCAGAGAATCACAAACCGCCTCGTTTAGTCATCCTGTTCCTCGGTTATCAACGGGGTTCAACTAATTGCTGGATAACTGGCCTCGAATCCAGGCTCTTACCTAGCTTCGGAAGTGGTTAGTGTGGATATCACTAAGACTCAATTGACCAATAAAAGAGCCTGGAAACGAGGCCACTGGATAACACGCTTTAGTATAGTAGAAAACCAGGTAACATCACACCTCTGATCTCTGAGTTGTCACGCAATTCTATAGCTGGATCACATGAGGTTAGCCCTGCGTTATCAATGAGACGTGTGGGTAACACAATATGAAGGTAAATGTGTAAGGGTTAAAGATAGTAGCAGGCATCATTAGATATGATTACTTTCAACTATAAGTTAGTAGCTACCAATCTTAGTTCATAAGGAGCGCTCTGGCTTTTTAAAAATACCCACATCTAGTCCACAAACTCTGCGAAAAATATAACCTGACGTGTGGCTTCACGAGAGGAAGAACAACACGCGTCCACTATCTCTATGACCCAAATCCACGGGCTTAGAGTGATCGTGCTATTGTCTACTAGAGAAGAATATCATATCAGGTGGAAGGTCTCCTACCACGGTCTTTTTGATGTCTCATGAATTTTTCTCTTTTTCTTAACTAACGCTTGCAGACCCCGTTCCTCTATAGTTGATTTCCGGGTCGTACTGACTCGTACAGTGCTCTTCGAAACATTACACTAAGCGAGGACATCCCGGTTTGGTGTGGTGTCATCTTGATCCCCTGTAGATCCTGAGATCAAATCGGATGTCTCGGAAGCTCCCGCAGAGCCTCAACATTAATTCATCTGCATGTGATATCACATCCGCAGAGATCCAGGAATTAGAGAGGATTAAGAGGATTGTGATGCGAGCAATAGATGGGATCAGAGATAATTCTAGATAAAGTAGAGTCAAGATAAGCTTCTTCAGAGCCTCAACTTAAACTTACATGTGCTACAAGGGATGTGTCACATGTTCCCGAATAAATGTAGAGTCTTAGCAGCGGGATCATGTAAGATCTCTGCGAATTAGGGTTTCCAAGTGCTGGATCTATCGTAGAGAAAATCTACCCGAATCTAGAGATTCATTACCCTTCCAATTTCTACTTCACAGGAGCAACGTTTAGAGACTAACACGACACTTGAGGTCTCTAATAGTTGTTGCTTGCCTCGGAGAATTTTACTTGTGCCCGGATACGTTACAAAGCCACCTCTATATCAAACCACACGCCCTCTCCCTATCCTAACGGTGGTTGAAGGAAAATCTTGACAACCTGACCCTGAAGATCTTCTCGAATCAGGTGCTAGATGGAAGCGAGATAAGAGACTCAGCTTTAATTTCTACATGTGATCCCGCAGCTTGATCCTCAGAACGAAACCAGAGGAACTACGAGGTTTCTTTACGGTTCTCTATCCACTTCAGTGCCTTTTTCTCCCTCCGCTCCTTCCCTCCGTCCTTCCCGACTCACAGTTAATACCTCGCGAGATACCCCAGCCCACCTCTCCATCTTGGCGTTCAGAGCCTCATCCTATCTAGCACTCAGACCCCTGGTGTATGATTATCATAGAAAGACGGAAGCCGAGGCTTCAGGTATGACATCTTCGCAGACTTACAGAACCATTCATCCCAAAACCCCCACTGACAACTCTTCAAGCCCAACTTTCTCTCCCTTGCTAGCGGGAAAAACGATTTCGCTAAAATCACCGGGCTCTACTGCCAAGAGTCATCCCACAGACATAAAGAACTGCTGCATCGCTGGTCTCACGATCACTCACCCATCGATCTCGGCTCTGGCTACATCTCCGTATCTCCTGGGCGACAAGAGTCCATGGAGGAAGTGTGTGTATGTAAGGCAGATCAATGCTTGACTGAAATTTCTGCAGGGTGCGGGGAAATCCGATTGAACTTGCTTGTTTCCCTACCAATCGGCTAGCCCTCCGCTGGGGACACAACAACCAACCAATCAACAGATCGTCAGATCGACACTGTGGCTGAGGGAAGCTTCTGTCTGATTGCGTATATAACTCATCGTGACTAGATGGGTGAACAAGACACCCCGCAAAACACGATAAACGTATACCCCTAGAGAACGATGTAATTTCCCCACTCCCACCGAAGGTGAATAGTTAAACGGAAGCTAACTTCAGAATCTGCCTAAGGGTGAACATAGTAGATAGTTCCGATGGCCCCTCAGTAAACCACATCTCTGATATGCCTGAGCCTGAGGGGTTAATAGCGAGTTTTCAAGATATGTTCTTGGCATTGGGCGATATGGAATGCCTGGACTCTGCCATCCGCCGAGCGAAGAAGTTGGTCCTATCATCGCCTCCCGGGGAACTACAGCGACGTCACCAGTCCCTCTTGGCTGGCTTGTTGGAGACCCGAAATAGTCTAATGGCAAAGGTAGATCCACTCCATGAGGCTTATGGGTAAGGTTTTCATCCATCTTCTGGGGAGATATTTAAGGATACTAAGTAGTTGATGGGGTAAAGTTGTGGCTCGCAGGAAACTGAGATTTGTACTGGCCCACAGAGAGAGATGCCAAACTGCCCCTCTGAACCATGCGAAGCCCCGCCGGAGTGGTCGGGAATGAAACAACTCGTTAATGATGAAAATATCTACATCGCGGGCGAGAATAATATGGATAGCGGGGTCACACGAAGTGGAGAGCTTATTGCTTTACCCTCTTCGAATGATGAATTGGAATACCAACCGACCGTGAGGGATGAACTAAGGGTAGGGAATGACCGATCCCTAAGAGCAGAACAACTCAAGCACCTCCGGATGTAAGCCCTCAATTCCACCCACAGGATAAAATACGAGGAAACTAACCTCAAAATGAGAAGGCAAAGGGAGTTTTTCCAAAGAGACACATTGATTGGCGACAGCGTACATTGTGGCCCGTCAATAAACCCTTTTGAATCCCGTGGACCTACAGAGGATCTACCGAAAACCGTAGAATCCTTACAGACTTTCCAGGATATGGCCAAGATACTGGATGAAATCAGCTGTCAGGGTAATGGGCAGGCTGGAGAGTCGGGCATTCAGCTAAGCCTGGATCATCTAAGGCTGTATATGGCGCGAAAGGATATTGACTATGTCAATAAGGCGATCGAACTGGCTAGTGATCTGGCCATTAGAAACAAGGGCATTCAACCGCTTTTAGGGTATATTTTGGAGATTCGAAACGCGAAATTGGCAGGGCTAGATTTCATCTGGTTGGCAAAAGAGTACGTACCTATTTCTATCACAGAACTCAAACCGATGGAAGCTAATATTGAATAAAGTTACCATCCACGAACCGATGTAGGAGTAGACAACAGTCCACCGGGAGTGGCGTTGTGTCAAACCCTCGAACCTAGTAGAAGCAATGAAGAGATTGAAAAGCTCTTGGAGAATTCTCATGAGATATTCAAGGCGACGGGAGAAATTGGATATCTGGATCGTGCCATCGAAATGGCTGAAAAACTGGTTGATTCAGACTTGCAAAATAAGGAGATTGGGAATCTACATATCCCTCGGATCGATATTTCAGAGGGCATCAATCGGATGGGAGAAGCAGAGAACCTAGAAACGGTCGCCAAATCAACGGAAGAGACAATCACTGAAATACCCCAAAATAGTCATAATCGCGCACGACTCTTCAACAACCTGAGTGCCCTATTTTGGAAAAGATACGAGCTACTGGAAGTTATGGAGGGCCTTAACCGCGCCATAAAGTATAGTGAGCAGGGAATCTCTATAATGCATCGCAACATTCCCCTTCGTGCAAAAGTGTCTAGCAATCTGAGTAAAATGTTTAAGGAAAAATTTAGGGTCTCGGGAGACCTTAAAGACCTTGATAAATCAATCACACTGGCTAAAGAATCAGTTACGGTAGCATTCTCTGAAGGTCCTGCTCAGGAAAGAAGTTTCAGCAATATAAGTAGTCCTTTTTACAAGGTATAGGCGTTTGGGAGACATGGATGACTTTGAGCAAGCCATCGAGTGGGCTTCGAAAGCAGTCGCCGCGACACCGGAAGAGGGTTTAGGCTTGACCCGAGTAGAAATGGATCAGGATCTTAGTGCCATGCTTTTCGCGAGGTATAACAGCTCTGGAAATGCGGAAGATCTTGAGATGGCTATCCGGAAAATCGAGGAAACAATTACAGCAATGCCTCACCAACTGCATCAAGCAAGGATGTCTAGTAGACTAGGAAGGATGCTTCTGGCAAGGTATGATCGTTACGAAGTGCTTGAGAAGGGCATCAAGCTGGCCGAAGAGGCGGTTGCAGTAACTCTTACAAGCAATCTTATCAGAGCAGAAGTGGTTGAAAATCTAGGACTTCTCCTTCAGCGAAGGCATGATCTTTTTGGAGCTATGGAGGATCTTGAGCGGGCAATCAACTTGATTAGAGAGGAAATTGTTGCAACGTCTCCCCTCCGGCCTAATCAAGCAGGAATAGCTAGCATTCTGGGTGGAATTCTTCTAGCAAGGTATGACCGCTTGGGGGATGTAGGAGATCTCGATGAAGCGATCAATTGGACTCAAAAGGCAACCACCATAACACCTCCTGGCGACCCTGCCCGAGCATGTATGTCCAATCGTATAAGTACTACGCTTCATTCTAGGTACAAGCGTCTGGGAAACGATGATGACCTCGAGAACGCTGTCCGCTGGGCGGAAGAAGCAGTCGTAACGACACCCTACAGCTCTCCTAACCGAGCAGGTGTCTCTCGAGATATGGCTGAAGTTTTTGAAACCAGATACGAACGGCTGGGAGCCCTCGAGGACCTGGAACAAGCAATAAGGTGCGCTCTAGAAGCTATTGCTGTGACACCTGCTCACGACTCTAAACGACCACGGCTCCTTAGCAGCCTATCCACAAAGCTTTGGCTGAGGAGTAGACGCCTGGAAACCCACGAAAGCCTCGAGCAAGCAATCCTGTATGCTGAAGAAGCTGTTAGGGTAGTACCTTCTAACCACTTTGATCGGCCCGTGATTCTTGGGAGACTAGGTACAGCGCTTATGGCACGGTATGACTTCTTGAGAATACCGGAGGACCTTGAGCGGGCGATCTGTTATGCCGAAGAAGCGGTCACAAAACTACCATCGAATGTCTCTTGCGAAAAAGGAATCACCAAAGATCTTGGTGCGATGCTTTTAGCAAGATATGAGCGATTCGGAGACCCGAAGGATCTTAGACGAGCGATGGGGCATATAGGAGCTGCAGTGGCAGAAATGCCCTTGGATCACCCCGATAGAGCTAATTTGTTGATCGATCAGGCGGTAACTGTCGAGCACAGATACCGACAGACGGGTTCCAGTCGAGATTTTTGTCAAATTCTCCATATTCTTTACGGAGCTTGGTATTGCCAGATGTCACCGCCAAATAGCCGGATTAAAGCAGCCCGCAAAGTTGCCAAACTACTTATCGCGAAAAGGAGATGGCAGGATGCATGCTCTATTTTGGAGAACGCCGTGAAGATGCTCCCGACGCTAAACTCAAGATCTTTGATGAGAGGCGATCAAGAGCATCTTTTGTCTGACTTTACTCAATTTGCAGCCGAGACTGTTTCTGTCGCTTTCCAGGCTGGAGAGGATGCCGCACACTGTCTTCGATTGCTGGAGCTTGGCCGAGGAGTGATAATGGGCTTAGTTATCGATCGCAGGAGTGACCTGTCAGAGTTGCGATGCATCTATCCAGACATTTCTGAAAAGTATCACCAACTTCGTACCCAGTTAGACTTTCCTTTAGTCCGAATAGGAGAGGGGGACTGTGGATCCACCTATCAAAACGGGCGCCGCCGGCATGATCGAGCAGCTGGTGAACTGGAAGAATTGTTAGCCGTGATCTGGGAACTACCAAGTTTTGAAGGGTTTCAGCTACCACCACATTCCGACAAACTCATGGCAATGGCAATTGAAGGTCCAATCGCTGTTTTGAATAGTACCGAGCTCAGAAGTGATGCCATCATTGTTACTCACTCTGGCATAAAATCACTAGCACTCCCCCGGCTAAGACACACAACCGTAAAAGAGCGGCTGGGTCAGATACCTAAACTTACTCGAGGCTCGTTTCGGACACTTTCATCCAGGAATCGCAAGTTGGGGGAGCTTCTTTTATGGTTGTGGGATGTAGCGGTGGAGCCGATTTTGGGGGCATTGCAACTTGAGGCGGTTATGGGTGATCTACCACGGATTTGGTGGATTGGTGTTGGACCACTAGCTATGGCCCCTTTTCACGCAGCTGGTGACCATACTCCTGGATCAACGCGTAATACCATTAGTCGGGTCATCTCATCATATATTCCCACCATTAAGGCCCTTTCGTATGCACGCGAGAAGAAACTAGAATTACTAAAAAGATCGGAATCCCGACTTCTTTTGGTTGACATGCCCACCACTCCTTCTCACAAATCACTTCCGAATGTATTGCAGGAAGTCAAAGAGATCATTGACATCGTCAAGGGAAAAGCAGTTGTGGATCGACTAAACCACCCAAGCGCAGCTGAAGTCCTAACAAGACTTCCCTCTTGCCATGCGATCCACTTCGCTTGCCATGGCGTGTCGGACCCCCGGAACCCCTCCAACAGCCATTTGCTTCTCTGTAAAGAAGGAGTGGTTGATAGGTTGTCAGTTGAAGCCATATCAACTACCAATATCAAACGCGCAGAGACAGCGTTTCTCTCAGCTTGCTCTACAGCGGAGAATTCTTCGGACAAGCTACCCGATGAGTCAATATATATCGCCAGCGGTTTTCAACTCGCAGGTTTCAGCCATGTTCTTGCAACACAGTGGATATCGACCGATATTGCTTGCTGAGAAGTTGCATGTGACTTTTACAGTTCGCTATTCAATGAGGATTTGGAAGACGGGGGGATGATAGGGGCCATCGAAAGGTCAGCGCTGCATTGCATTACGCTGTTAAACGATTGCGAGACAAGAATTTTAGAAAACCCACCTTATGGGCGCCTTTCATCCATACTGGGGCTTAAAATTTGCCTTTCTGCGATAGGAGAAGTGGTTAGCTTGTGTGGCATCCTGCTATTTCGGAGATTTTATGGTTGCGGTAGTGGCCTTTTGTTCTAGTTTTAATGGCTCTTGATACAGTACTTTTGAACTTCGTCATTATATTCTTCACTTTTCCATTTTTCATCTTTACAAATTCATATTCGCATTTTTAATACTACCGTATATATTTCTGGAAACTGACCTATCTAGTTGGGGATTAGAATACTTTTGGCCGAACGCTAGCGACCCCTAACCCTCAATCGCCGCAGCAGAGGGTGCTTGGTCCTCATTCAAGATTGTATGTGTGGCTGGAGAGAGAAATTAGTTATCAGTCTGGCATTTTTGCGCGGGGTGCTCAGGCTGGTGGTTGATCATGTTTCTAGTGAGCCGGAACGAGGCTAGTGTTTTATCCCTGCGCAGCGTATTCAATATATGATTACGAATATCAATTATCCTACCGGATCCCCAAGACCTTCAACCATGCCCGAAGTTAGCAGTAGTGAACATAATAAAACAAATTAGTGTAAGAGCAAAAGTTTTTAATTTCTCTAGAAAAGGTGGGGCGCTGGAGACAGTAGAGGTGTACCTCGTTTGCCTGCTAACATACACAAACAAATGGTAGGCGTAATCCCGGGTTAACAGATTGAAAGGCGCGGGTACACAAAGGGGATGCGGTATGAAGACAGGGAATTGACTAATGAAGCGGAAGTGAATTTATCTCATAAAGGGAACCACGAAAAGGAAAAACAAGGCCATCTCAAGAAGGTATGAAAAACGTTATGCTAAAGTGAAAGAAGGTCGGTTCCAAAAGTTGGATTAATCCTCTAGGGTTGTTTCCAGAGAGGCTTAATTGTAGAAGGATATCTATTGGGGGGTGTGTACGCATGCACACAGAATAATCTTCTGGAGCGTGAATTAGTACATGACCTATTCAATTCATACTGAGGGAATATAGGAGTTCTCACTTTCATCTTCCAAAAATCCAACGCGCTCTAGATCTGGGTACCATAGCTCTATATGAAATATTGAAAGAGTTCCACCGTTTCATGCTGGATTCTTTCTCCTCGCTAAGAATCGTTTCCGGATGGTCTTTGCCGAATAATTTTTCCCGTCCATTCCGTACCCTTCTATGAAGAGTCAAAGCCTCAGCATATTTCCTCTGCTTCTCGAGTATACTGGCCTTGCCATGTATGGCTGTGAGCGTCAAAGGGTGGCCTGGGCCAACTGCTTTTTCCAGCCCTACTAATGCTTCTTGATAACGGTCAAGCGCTTCCGGATACCGTCTCTCTTTCTTGAGCACTTTCGCAATGCTGCTGATTGCCTCAAATGTCAAGGGATGCTCATCTCCTAAAGCACCCACCCGTCCATCTAGTACATTTTGATAGTGAATCAACGCATCCTTATACTTTCCTTTATTCACCAACAAGTTACCCATTCCATGATGGGCCAAGAGCGTCCAAGGGTGATTTTCGCCTAATTTCTCTCTCCATCCATCTAGTGCGTATTGGTACCGTTCTAAAGCCGCATCGAATTTCTTCTGATGCTCCAACACAGCACCAGTTCTGTACACGACCAACAGGGTTGAAGGGTGCTCTTTACCTAGTTTCTGGCTCAACCCATCGTGAGCGCGTTTGTACAATGTCATAGCTTCATCGTATCGCGCGAGTTTATCGAGTACGTTCGCCATCCCATGCACTGCCTCCAGCGTTGACGGGTGGTCTTTGCCGACCGCATTCTCTTGGCCTTGTTCTGCTTGCTGATAACACTTCAATGCATCTTCGTACCGCCCCTGACTGCTTAGCACGCTTGCTATATCGCACATCGCCATCCACGTCATATTGTGATCCACACCCAGAGCATTTGACATTCCCTCCTGCACCTGCTTGTATATATCGAGTGCTTGGTCGTATTTCCCTTGATTTTCTAAGGAATAGGCGATGCCGAACTTCGATGAGAGGGTTGTAGCATGGTCCTTCCCCAATTCCCTCTCCTGTCCCTCGTCTGCTATTCTATACCACTTTAGGGCCTCTGCGTATTGGCCTTTCCTGTTCATCACTCTGCCGATGTCATTTGCGGCCATGTACTCTCCACGAACACCCATCTGACGCTTTTGAAACCCATCATACACTTCCCGATACTCGCTGAGAGCCTTGTCGTATTGCCCTTGGGTATCATGAATATCTGCCATGCCGTTGATCGTCATTAGGGTCCAAGGATGATCTCTCCCGAATATATCCTCGATCCCTCTCAACACCCGTTCATACAAACTCAGGGCCTCTTCATAGAGCCCTTGAGTGCCATAAAGACCTGCAATACTATGGGCAGTGTCAAGGGTTGAATAGTGGTTCTTGCCCAAGCTCTCCTCTTGTCCCTTTAATACTCGCTCATATTTTTGCTGTGCCTCCCTATACCTCCCCTGAGTTTCAAACACTAATGCTATGACATGTATTGTATCGAGTATTGAAGGGTCGTTTGCGTCCATGGTTTTGTCCGCAATTTTTTTCTCTTTCGCCGAGCGCACTTCCTCAAGTAAAGATAATGCTTCCGTGTAGTTGCCCAAATCCTTATGCACCACTGCCATACTCTGTCGAGTTTCGAGCGTCAAGGGATCCGATTTTCCCAGCTTTTTCTCTTGCACCTCTAGCACCTTTTCGTATTCCTGTAGAGCCTCTTTGTACTCGCCCTCTTCGAGGAAGACTTTGGCTATATAATGGCGAGTGTCAAGCGTTGAAAGGTCATCTTTGCCAAGTGTCTTCTCCTTTCCAACTAGTGCCCGTCTATACCACTCCAGAGCCTCGGAGTACTTGGCCTGCAAGAATAGGTTCTTGCCAAAATGGTCCATCATCTTCATATCATCAGGATCGACAGATTTCTTCTTAGGACCGCTAAGAACTTTGGCATACGCATCGTGGGCTTCGTCGACATATCCGAGGCGTGTGTACATCCTGGCGAGAGAATAGAGAGCCGCCTGAACTTTAACATATTGCGGCTCGTTCTCTGCGATTGTGTGGTTTTTGAAGGTTTCAAAACAACATTTGATATGCGGCACAATCGAAAGCTCGTAGGTCCACTCTTCAGAGGATCTGGGGCTATCAAGAACAAATGTTGATGTGACTAGATACAAAGCGAGCTCGGAGTACTCTTTCTCAAGTCCAAGGGCTCCCTTAGTATCCTTATCTATGGCTCGTTTCTGATCAACCTCCCCCCCACGCGATTGCGGGCGCTGCATCCCAGCGACGTGACTTCGGACCCACTTATGGACAACTGGATGAATCCAAATGCTGTAGCCCCCAGGTGTTTCGGATGCCTCTCTCTTAATCAAAGATAGCGAGATAAGATTGTTGAGCGCCTCGCCGATAGTTTGCTCGCCTTTTAGTTACAAATTAGCTTTTGATAACACTAAAGCTGTTAAATCCGAGCGAATTCACAAACTTTTCATCCAATTAACCTCCCCTCTCCCGCGGTACAACATCTCTCGCTGGATGCTTCTATTCCCAATGAATGAACACAGCATCAGTAATTTAGCTGCATCCTGGGGAAGTGCATCGAAAGATAGCCTCCATACTGTATTTGTTGTGTGTCGGGTTGTCGCAAACACCGTATTTCCCTTCGGATCCTTATTCTCAAACATATGTTCAGTGTATTTCGTTCTCAAAAGTTCCTCGTACTCCGCGAAGGACCCTTCAACGGTAAACACGTAGGCTCCTGCTTGATCGAGGGCGAGCGGGAGTCCACCGACTAGCTCTATGATATTAATTGCGTGACTATTTTCTATGGGCATCATCGCTCGTTAGCAGGTGCTATGTTTGCTAAGTAACGTATAGTAAACTAGAGCACCGGCCTGAGGAAAACAAACCAATTTTTGAAAGTTGATGCTTCTTCGAACTCTTTTTCAGTAACTCCACACCCGCCTCTTTCCCAAATTCAGCCACGCGGATAGCCTCATATTTCCCAACGGCTTCTTTCTTCCGAGTAGTGATTATCACATGTCCGAAATTTCCCCCTGGGAGTAGCTCGTCGAGGTCTAGAGAACCCGGATCGTCGTAATTGTCGATCAAAAGCAACCAACGGTCATTGTCCTCTCTAGAAAGCCATTTCTTAAGAAGCTTGGAAGCCGATGGCGCGATAGCGTCTATCAATTTTTTGCGGGTATCGACGTTGTCATGAACTTCAAGTGCGTTGGCGATTTCCTGGTGGGTTGAAAACTTTGATAAAGCCGCGTAACGGGCGATGATTTTTTCCAATGCTTCAAGCGCGCTTTTCTCCATCTCGGTAGAGTTATCGGCGTTAACCCAAAATACTGAGGAATACCGTCCTTGGTATCTATAGGCGTACTCTAGAGCAATTTGTGACTTTCCTATACCGCCAAGCCCGTGCAAAGCAATCACTTTGCAATCCAAGGGTTGAGAAGAAGGGAGCGGGTTGGGTGCTTTGGGCCAGAAATTTTGACAAATTTCCTCGAAAATATCCTTTCTCCCACAGAAGTGAGGGTTTTTGGGGTATTGGGGGCTAAATTTGACCTTATACTCTGGAGGGGTACCTGTTATTCCAATTAGAATGAAAACTCAGCTTCTAACTTGTCCGTACTTACTGGCTTTGAGGGGTAGGTCAAGACGATCCAAAGCCTCATTCCACCGCTTGAGTTGCCCTACTAGACTTTCCAATTTGCCCTTACCTGAAAAAGCCCAACCAAATTTCCTAGGCACCGAAAGGTTCTCCTGGATGTTGAAGGAATACTTTCCTAAAACATCTAACTGTTCTTTTATCGATGAATTCCCTCTCAACCCTAGTTTGTCTAGTTCCTGGAGGTACGTGCGGTTCTCCGGTGAAGGTGAAGGAGAACGCGTCCGGCTTGGTGATTTACTAGACGACCGGAAAATCTTCGGCACCGACAAGTTTAACCTTCCTCTTTGTGGTGCGGGATCGAGTGATGCACCTTTTCTAAACTTGTCTCGTAAAGGATTCGCATCTACGAGGATCGTCACAATTATTGCAAGTATTTTAAGGGCCAACGCATATCTCTCCTCCTCCTGGGGGTTGAGATGTATGTTTTTCTGGTCATCTAGGCCTCGTTGCATTGCCCAAGTCCTCAAAACTTGCATTTCCAGCATGAACTCCGTTTCGAGTTGGGAAAAATCGCGACCAGCATCTTTAGATGCCTCGAAAAGCTGGTGTATTTGGTAGCTGTAAGTGACGAACTGGGTGACAAGGGGTACGACGCCAAAAGTAATGTCCATATTTCTATCACGCTATCAATAGCAGTATCTTTTTCGTATTCAGGACAGATGGGGAAGCACTGCGTAATTGACTGCTGTGGCAGATAAAACCGAAAACTCTCAAGACGTGAATGATGATGGATGTGGAAATACTAGTGCTGGTAGGATTGCGTGGTGGTAAAGGCTAGTTGTGGGCCCAAAAGATGAGTATCAGTTAAAGGCGAATATTAGTTGAAAATGCGCAGAAAAATATCTCTAAGCGTGAGAGAGGAGACTGAACCCCAGACCTGCCAGCTGACGTGTCCCAGATGCGTTGGGTCCTTGTCTCGTCCAATAATCAAACAATAATGATGATAGCGAATAGGTCCTTTTACTCGTATTCTTCAAACGTTACCGGAATCTGGTAACGGGGAGCGCCATGTCTCTGCTGCTGGCTCGCCTTCTATGAGTTGCTATTCACCACGCCACAAACAAAATCTAGCAACCTATTTGGCTAAGCCCTTAGTTGCACAAAATTCAACAAATAATAGAGGATTTCTAGCGGAGTATCTGCCAGTTAAATGATACAGGATGCGGGTGAGTGTATTGCATGCTAGCGGCAGCCCATACCAGTATCCGGTAACGTTTGAAGAATACGAGTAGTGTCTGTCTTGAAGGCAGGGCCATATGCGCGTGCTGAAACGCGCAGGTGGCAGCTTGATCGGGTCGCACCATAAGCTCATAGTTGCTAGGGAACCGTCGATCGACCGTCAACATCTAGCTAGTAACGTTAATTGAATTCACATTATTATTGTGAAAGCTCATATGCCATGAGTTCTCGGCTTTACTTAGCCCCAAATATCTCAAAGTTATCCTCGCCTAGGTACTCTCCTATTAGATATCGAGGATGACAGTACTTTCTCAGTTATAAAGAATGGGGGCCAGGCTGAACCATCAGGGTGGGGATTGTGTCCCGGCTGGCTGAATGGACGCTGAGGCTCGGTTGTGACCACCGGATAAACGCTTGGCCAACAAGATTTCCTTACCTACCCAGTGATAACGTGATTCTAACCTGCAGCCCCGTTCGTCATAATTGAGGAAATACGAGATTGCTCATGCGCTCATAGAATTTCCCAGCTCATTTTCCAGTGCGAGTGAGGCCATAGACTTAGACAGAAAAACCCTGATCGGCGAATACCAAGGCAGTTCGCGACCCGGTTTCAGGACGGAACACATCCAAATAAGCTCATACGCCAGCGCCCGACGAAACTGTGAAACCTAAGTAGTCTAAGACATACCTAGTCCCCACCATTCACGATGAGCGTTTCAACACAGAACAAAGTGTGGCACCCGCTGTTCCGATTTGTCAGCGATTTTTTTCTCCGCCAATAAGTAAGGAGAGATAGCCACTTGTACTACGGCGTCAGGGAAAATCTGTTGACACCTGGCGGCA
Organism: Paragyromitra xinjiangensis; assembly: GCA_038503065.1. Lineage (NCBI taxonomy): Eukaryota > Fungi > Ascomycota > Pezizomycetes > Pezizales > Discinaceae > Paragyromitra > Paragyromitra xinjiangensis. The sequence continues at coordinate 68,079 of JBCAMK010000004.1, forward strand.
GTGGCGGTGCACCTACTAGAGTAAATACATACCATATTTCATCTCAAGCTTCAATTAAAGTCTGTAACTCACCTGATATGTTTCTAATTAAACACTCCAAATAAGGCTCTTATGCTTTCGCAGTAGGTAGCTATCCTTCCTAGCTTCACCGAGCGGGTGGGAGGGTTGAGTGCTCGCACTGCCACCATCGCCGGGTGTCGACAGATTAACCCGGCACCCGTAGTACTATCCTCGATCATCCAAATATTAATGCTAGGACGCGGGCCAAATACTAGAACACAAATTCTAGTGAGAAACTTGCTTAGATCCGGTAGGGCAACTAGTTTTTGCCCAATTAGAAATCCGATCGGGCATCTCTAGCATTTGGGCCGCCCTGGCGTTTGGCTGATCGAAGATAGCAGACTAGTAGGTGTCTCTCTAGCTGGTAACAAGTGAACCCTAACCTTAAGCAGTCTCGACGAAGGAAACACGGCGAAAGGGAACCACAGTACCCTAGAATACCTATCTGAAGTACGTACAGGATGTTCATTCCTAGCCATAAAAGTGTTGTCAAAAAACATGGAGGGTTCCGGATATTGTTATTTCTATGAAATATCAATAGGGTGACTTATTAATTCTTCATAGGACATTTGGGGCCGACCTGTCGGTGTCTAATTCCCCTATCTCTGATAATTTGCTGGAGATCTCCCTGGGGCCTAAGATCCTTTGAGCTTGCGCTCGGATTGAACCCAATATCCATCAAACAGCGATAGAGCGTTAAAACCCTTCCCTAGCCAAGCCATGAGGGTATATTCCCATCCCGTGACCTTAGTACGACCTCGGTCGCTATTTCTAGGACTATAGTCGTGACTATGAACAGTTCGATAGGACCGAGTACGGTAGGGTAGACGACATAGCATACGTGGCGGGAGTTAAGCTTCGTACTATATAGATCCAGGCCAAGCACTGGAATTGTGGTGCATAAGGGGATGCGTGGGACGGTCTCATGGAGAACTGCGTATTGAAGGCGACGATAATAAAGGTGGTGGAGGATGAGTTGAGGTCTAGATATAGTTCCTGTATAAATACCACCCCGTGACACAACCCAAGACAGCATCTCATAGGCTCGAAGTGTATAGAGTTTTCCCCTCCATTTTCTAGAGTTTAAAAACCCCGATATATCTTTTCACATACCTTAGAACTTATGAAATCTTCAGAATGTAGGATATTTATATATAGCTGATACATCGAAGATTCCTTACTGGCTCGGTATGTTGGGTGCGTAGCGAGAAACCCATGGTCACCCGCACCTTCAATTGAACTTCGGATTTGTGGGATACTTTGTCTGATTCATGCCCTCTTTTTGTAGGGGCTATAGGTGAAACCATCACCTTCCAAGCCAGCTGCAGTAGTAATGTGGAAGACCACAATATCTTTTTCAGTGGCTATCACAATATGTCGCAGGGATAACCATATGGGTAAGCGAAACTTAATATTCCTATCCTAACACAAACGGGAATGTAGACCGAAAGAGATATAGAAGATAGAGAGATACTAATGGCAGAGACAGAAAGCAGCTAGATAGCCAAATAAATGCATAAAGTAAACCCCCAAGAACTTCAACATGTTCAACTTACACCATTATAACTAGGATTCGCCTGTAGATATCGCTGCTATCGGACCCCAATAGTTGGTATGGCGTATACGTGCTACCATTTGGAATTCTTTGTTCTGGTAAAAGAAATGAATTCTTGGGCCTGCCCCATAAGTTCGGTACGGGTCTTGATCGTCGAACGGTGAAGCAACTACTGCACATCTGCTGTGGAGAATAGAATCATCGCCCCCGGTAGCGTTTGGGGTTTTGAACGTTCCCGGAGACATATACACAGTACATTGCGTTGACTCCACGGCACAAAAGTAAAAACCTTTGTCGGGAACGCATACCGTAGCGAAGGAACAAAGAGGGGCCACTTGCAAGGTATGAGTTCCTGCGAGTCTCCATTAGACGCCGAGGAGTCCCAAAGACAAAGATTCTATACGTGGATGTAGTAAAAGGGTAATCTTACCGCCAGCCCAATCCCCACAACCCTTCGTTGTAGACGTTCTGACGGTACATGTATTATCTTGATAAATGACGGTAATTTCTCTTTGACTTAAGGCAGCCGCAGCAATCGAAGTGCCGGTAATAGCGGCCCCAATAGAAGTCTCATGATGCAACCATCCTGAGTCGCGGGTGTATATGTGCTCTTTTAACCCGTTGTCTTCAGTCTGATAGTATAGTCGAATGACTGCCCCTTGATCAATAACTATCGCCGAAAGCTGGGAGCTTGGATGGACACGAATTAATTTCTTGTTGAAATCTAAGGCCGTCACCCAAGTTTCTCCATTGAAAAAGATACCTAAAAGTCGCAAAATCCAATTAGTAATCTATGGTGTTTCTCGAAGAGTGCTAGATCTGGGGTATTACTCCGAATGAAGTTCTCCGAATTGAGATAGAAGAGGTAAATCTAAGCTTGATATCAGCAATTGCTTGTACCCCTTCAAAATCCGTGATATACAATCTGACCCTTTCATTCCCTGGGTGAATCTCTTTGTCATTTGGACATTCTGTGGCATATACAACGGCAGCAAGCGGTGTATGCCATTTCGCATTATTGGCAATAGTAAGTCTAGTGTATTCATCTCCTCCCTCGTACGTCCGGTCTTTTTTCGATATGACCCTGCGAATTCTTCCTTGGTTATCTTGGAAGAAAACGTGATGTCTCAAGGAGGGCCAAACACCACAGGCAGCAATGGCGGAGTGCCGAAGCATAGAAGTTTTGGGATTATACGGCGTTTTGGTGGCCATGGTGGAGTGTAGATGAAAATTGCGGACAGCAAATATGAGAAAATTTGCGTACGGAGAGAATATATCAAAGAACTGACAACAGCAGTGGGGTCTTAAATATGCAGCTTCATCACATTCACCTTATTCGGAGTCCGAACCTATTAGATTCATAAAATCCTAGGGCATTTATCAGGTTTATTTCCAACACGACCAGAATGCTTACTATCTATACACAATTAACACCTCCAGCGTGGATTTCCTTCGCAAAAATTGGAGAACCGTAGATTTGTATTGTATGCAGGCCCAGTCCGCCGGTCATTCACATGCAGAATAATGCTGAAGAGAGGTTGGCGCCCTCTATCATAATAGGTAATCCGGGCACCCGTATCAGTGATAGACTTCGTGCTTAAGTGGGATATCACATAATTTATCCATCCACTAGTCATTTATTTTGGTGAGATGGCTGAAGATTTCCCCAAGTTCTTCTCGTTACGAAAGTGAGATTGGTCATATGCAGGTCATCACGCGTAGGTTTATATGCGCAGTGCATGCATGCCCTAGCGTTCCACAGGCATCTTGAATATGATATCGATATTGGAGATCTGAAATGAAATATCATCTGAAATTAAATTGTTTGGCATGTATAGTTTTCCACGAAATGTAAAAGCAGACCACTTTGAAAACATCTTATGGACGGCTTAACTTTGACGGGGGAGTCTAGTTTAGGTAACTTGTAGGCATTCACTCCACGTTGATTGAGCGTAACCTCCACTATGAAGAGTTTTGATCAGGATAGATTCCAAACTCGGATTTTAACGGTAGTACGATGGCCACATCAGTCAACCTACATGTATCCCTTGCCATTATAACCCAAAGGGTACCGGTTGGATGCATGTATGAATTAATAAGCCTGCCCTCGGGTCACCCTAGACTCCCGATCCCGTATCTGACTAGGCCCGATACCCTTTTTTATTTTTTTATTTCCTTTTTTTTGGAGGGGAAGGGGGCCGCGGGGTTATGGGTTGCTTATTCAGCATTTCGTTTAACTCCCTCCAGACGGTTGCAGGGGAATATTCTTCCTTAACATTAATTGACCTCGAGCTCAACTCAGCCATATCGATATCAAGATAAATCTAATTCCTGTACCTTACCGTTTCAACTTCTCCTTCTGAACTAATTCAGCCTTTCGAGTACACACAAAAAACTAGGCCCGAGGATTCTAGGGGCATGAGCAAAGCTTTGTTGAAAGGGTGTAGGAAACATTGAGGAAACAAATCATCCCAGCAATAGATCGAATGATATCCGATAGTGCGGGGGAAAGAGGGGGAGCAGCGATATATCGATAAGTATGAGAATCCCCAACATTCTAACGCAAGCCCTCTCTTTATTTTACTTATAAGGCGAGAGAATTTTTAGCTACTCAAATTTTTTCCGATAAAGATCTCGATGAAAGCCCTCGTTAGAGACCCAGGTGCGGTTGACTTTCCCGGCTTTTCCTCGTTCACATCGAGTGGGTATGCCTGCACCGCTTCTGGGGTTGCTTGCGCTATTGCGACAAGGTTCTGCCGAATAACCGCAATCAAATCCTGATACGAAACCCATACCACGATAACGCCTTGCGCTTATCCAATATCCAGAAATAAAAAGAACAATTTAGGACCTTGGAAGAGTATGAGCCTAGGGCCCAATTTCTGATTGGTCAAGGGGCAACGGCAAACAAACTAACCCTTGTGAGGATTTACTTTCGCATATGCGATGGAGTGTTGATATTTCAATGAAGATACCAGAGGAGAGCTTCGGAGAGCTTCTTTATCTTGCAATTGGCTAGCGGCCCTATTAGCTTTGTATCATTGACATATTTTCCGCTGGAATTTTCAGGGAGCTCAATGTGGATACTTTATATAAATTGATGAAGTATATAATTTGTATGAGTGGTGGAAGAACTTTACTCCATAAGTATCAATGCCATGCGAGTGTTCGCCTGTCTCCGATTAACCTGCACAAATCGACGCTAGTCGGGTTGGGTTCTAATAAATCTAATTTACGATGGTGTGAGCATTCTGCGGGTTACCTAAACCGTCTTTCCCCGCTTTTCTTCCTCGAGGCTGATGCGACATGTTTAATCTAGGATGAACAATTACGGTTTGTTTACCCATAGAATACACCTTCATCTATTAGGAAACCATTTAGCCGTGGGTAGGTTTTGGGCTCCTCTAGCAATAATAATTGCCCACAGTTCATCGCATCTTGCTTAAATCCCCAACAGCAGAAATTTAACCCTTTCCACGCCTGATGGATTTTAAAGGGCACCATCAGCCCTACCAGCGAGATGAAGACCCCAACCCCCATCTATGATTCACTTTTATGCCTTACATACCGGCTAGAAGAGTCGAGCACAGCGTTCGAGGTTCCGGAGGAGGGCTTCGAACAGCTTACTACCCTTGTCAACCATATTTCTTATATTTTAGAGGAATCAGGAAATGAGGTTTTTATGACCCCGAACACCAACAATATCGAAAGACACTTCTCTAAGCTATCTTACGAGTTTCGAAGGAATTTGTTGAAGAAAAAACAACCTTGAATCGCCTTATTGAATTCCTCATTCAAGATCAAGAGCTTGGGCTATTGACATCAGTGTACCGCCAATTCTCTGATCTTGGCCAGGCATTGATCTCCGGGATTGGCGGATTATATTGGGACCAGCTTTTACACCTCCTACAAAACATCACCGATCCAGAATCCGATCACGACCTCGAAAACATACATGACATTATCAATAGTTGCAACGACTCACTTAAGGACCTCACCCGAGAAAATCTCCTAGATTCCGCAGCTTTCCGAGATCCAGCCGTTCTTGGGCGCGCAAACTTAAGCGGAAATGCTGTCGAGCTTGGGTTTGCCAATGATGCTGCGCTACGAGCTAAGAATTTGACACTACGGGTATGTTTTATTGTTAGAAGTCATAGCCTAACAACTGACTCTCAAAATAGCCCAACCTGTTCTCCGAGTCCGAATACAAATGTTCATTGTGTTCTGCAGGGGAGGAGCCTGAGGTCGTATCCGGAAAGTCTGCTGGGGAGGATGATTGCCTTCTAAGGTTCCCCGGACGTTTGGGCGGCAAGAAGCTAGAGCCCATAATTGACACTGGTGGAGGTGCAAACTTGGTTAAAGCATCATGGCTTAGAGAGAATGGTTTTATGATCGATCCAGATCCACAACGCCACAGAATCTTGCTAAATGCCGACGGCACAACGTCAGAGCCTATCCCGTGTATGGATTTCACTTGGAGCTTTGACGGAAGAAACAAGATTTGGACAGATGTGGAGTTCATTATCACAGAGAACTTCTCCCACGACGCGTTGCTAGGAATGCCATTTCTGAAGCTTTCGGAGACTATTCACAACAAGGCAGGGCGGCTTGTTTTCCCCGAGTACAAGAATGTCCACGCAAAGGCTACTGATGCTATTCCACTATATGGATTTGGCCAGACGAAAGCCAAACCTCCTAAATGAGAACTATATATTTATTATTTCAGTTGAATCTTCGTTTTTGGTATTTCATTCAAAGAACAGTTACTCTTCTCGTAGATGTCTTTTTTTTTACTATCCCCTGCGAATCTTCAACCGCAGATGTCAGGAAAGGCATCACAACTCAACCTTAATCGAATTCCTAATCAAATCCAAACCTGGGATCTGTGACATAAGTAAATTCATCTACTTAAATAGGAACGATTACCTGGGTCGCCGTCTCGAACCAAATCAATTGGACTCAACTCTTCTCTATAGATTTACTTTCGCCGCCTATTCAGCCGAGCTACACTACTCCCACCAAATTTACGCCGGCCAAGTCCGATCAGCAATGTCACACAAGAGATATGGGGACAGGATAAAAACTTTCGCTCGCAAAAGGTGTGCCCCACTCACCATACCGTATATACTGTCGAAATATGACCCAGCTATGCCCCCGAGCTAAACCCGATATGGCATCAAATGGGGCAAAAGCCACCAGAACTCTACCTCGCTCCCCGCGCAAGCCACGTAACACTGTATGTTTTATTGGTCGGGCTGCTGAGGCAGAGCTAGGCCGTATTTCGACAGTACTCGGGTGCAGGGGTAAGTCTAGCGACAGGTGCACGTGGCGGTGCAGCTGTTTTCTCAGTGGGCTCAAGCTCGTTTGAATTTCATACTTTTGCCAACTAAATTTGTTTGATGTTTAATACATAGCATTCTTGCTCCCTTAGATGTCTTTATCAGGCCTCTCAGGGAGTTTTGGAGGGGAGAAGAAATTGGGATTTCTTACTCGCACCGCCACCTGTCACCAGACTTACCCCTACACCCGAGTACATACAGTACATTGAGGCTATACTACTTATGTTCTACTATAATTACCCGAAAATGCATTCGTTTGGCAGTAGTTTTTGATCCACACCGCGGCAGCGCTTTACGACTTGGTTGGCCAAATTCACACCCCTGTTTTCAGGTACTTGAGGTAGAGCATAAGTAGTAGCTGCGCCTGTTTACCGTTGCGCCTACTATTTGTATACGTAGATGCCAAGGCCTAATTAATATTACACCAGCATTTACTAGTGTAATCAATTAACTAGCCTCGTTCAGGCTTGCTTGTGTGGCTGGAAAAAAATGCCTAGACTGATGACTAACAATTTTTTCCAGCCACACATAGCCTGAGCGAGGCTACCAATTACCGTAGATTTTGGAGAGAACCACCCAAGCAGATGTAAAGATCCTGGCAAGAGAGGCATAGTGAACTTCGCCAATTTAGGGAAGGATTGGTCCATTTTAGGTGGAGGTTAGGGTTGCAATACTTGAGAAGTGGTGGATAGTCCTGTGCTACTGAGTAAGATAAAGCACGGGCCTCGAGAGGAATAAAATCTAAGACACTTACGCCCCTTCTGCTAGGATCATTACATCCAACCGGGTGGTTCTCTCCAAAACCTGCGGTAACCAACTCTATTATTATGGGGTAAGCTGACCAATCTTCTACTGTATAGTATAGTGAGCCCACGCGTGTACGGGAAATAAAGTACATGTATCATCGATCCTCGGACTTGTACTACATTCGGCATTGCACTGAAAAAGATTTCCCTCGCTGTTACATAGAAGGGGAGGGCACAACGCGTACGGACAAACAAACAACCAAAGGGAACCCTCCCCCTCTCTGACCTGTCCTCCAGCATAGCTCCGCGTGCCTCCTCAGAAGTAATAGAAACGTGACGAAAATAGTTTAGAACCTTTTCTTAATTATTTCCAATTAGAATTCTAGAGAGATGCTGATCAATGGAATATATGGGCTGCAGGACCTAGGCTTTGCATACTGATACGGCCCAGCCCTCCCGCAAGAATTGAAATAGATCCGATTCTTAGCACTAGCTCTTCTGAAGTAGCAGCTCCCAATATGATTCGAAATCGAATGTTCTATAGTAAAGTCCTCCAAATTCCCAGGCTGAGAACATGACAGGGGGTAGCGTTCTTGGTGTTGCTCGGAGCTTTAGAAACCCTAACCCTACTGAGCGATTGTTGTGTTCTGAAGAACGTCATCAATCCATCAACAAACTTGCCCCTCATCAAATATAGCATTATATCGGAATAGCTGAAGAGAGCCGCTCTCAGTGGAGAATGGGAGAGATGAACGATTGGTAAATTACGATTATGTAACTGTGCTCGTGTAGATAACCATTCAATGGTTCTCAATTCTGAGATCCTTACCGCTTGCGTCAGGATCATCTCTTGAGTTTCTTTTCGCTCATCCCGCCCTCGCTTTCCTCTTTCCATATCTCAGACAGATGGGCGTTAGAATCACTCCTCTCGGAATCTTTATGACTACTATAGTCAAAGTATCAGTGGTTTTGCGGGCCTGTAGGGGACGATAGCTCTTGGATACTTGCTGCCAGAGGTTTTGGAGAGCATCGAGCCCAAACATGTGAATTGCATTGAACCCGGAATGAAGCGGTAAACCTCAAAGCAGGAGAAAACAGACTCACGATGCGCTTCAACACAAATCTGCAGTCAGTTCATACAATCTCTCAGCATTGTGGTGATAACATGGGATGATTTTGGCCGCAGATCTCGATTTGTTTTGGCGGTTGCCAAGCAAGTGGCTTGCGTATACTATCCTCTCCTAGATGAAATAGACCCAACTTTGGCTTGCGTGCCATGGTGTTAGCTTTGGTTCTCCTCTAAGTGGCCTGTATTCGTATGGGAGGCGAGATGAGAGACGTTGAAGAGGGGGTTCTATGCCTAACATAAGGTAGGGTCAGTCTTGGCCTCGTGACGGGGGCTTGGCTTGGCGGAGGTTTGGCATGACATCTTTGAAATTTTTAATTTAAATGGCGTAGGTTGTTTAGCCCTTTTTTGTGGTGGGGTGTAGGCTCATCCCCATCATCTACTGCCTGAGGCTGCTGCGCAGTATGGGCTGGGCACGAGACTAGGCGGATGGATGAATCCTTGGAGAGAAGCAAAGAGTGTGGCACAGAGAGGCTGAGAGAGCCAAGATCCTGAGTTACCCGGCCATTTTGGTCACGTCGCATCACTCGGCTTTTTCTATTTTTAGCTGAAGTGCATGTAATAGTGGTAATAGTGCATCATACTCGCAGCGAGCCCTAGGGCTATGGCGGCGCACTATAAGCATTAGGCCCCCATTTGGGCATTGGAACTAGGGAAAACCCTCCAAAAACCTAGTCCGGCCTGATAGGTTGGGTACTAGTATACCGGGGGTGGGAGACATGGATTCGAACTCATAACCTTCTGCTTTGCAACGAAAGGATAGCGCTGAAGTGCATGTAGCAAACACACCCGACATCAGCTTTTAGTCGGAGCCTTGGTAGCAGTGCCACTGGAAGATATATCTAGAGGGCTATAGCTATATATAACTTTCTGCTCGGCCTTCATCACCATCATGCTTAGTAAACTCCCCTTGTGTTTTGCCTTTGTACTCTGCGGTCTTCAGTGCTTAGTAGATATGAAGGAATAATCTCGAGTGTGTAATAGATAGCGAGGTTACTTGCTATGCTAGAGGCGAAAGCCTTCGTATATATAAAAGCGTTTGGCCAATAGAAAGAGCTCCACCAAATGTCTGGCCGGTCTTCTAGAGCAGTTCTACATAGCCCGAATACCCGCCAGCTAAACAAGAATCTATGAAACGCTGAAACAGTGGAGGCACGTAGGGAAGCCTGTATTAGGAAGCCGATACTCCCAAAAAGATAGATAGATAATTCATTAAGTACATCTAACCACCTGGGTTATGGTACTTAACGCACTTGGTCCTGCCTATTCTGCCAGGAAGACGTACACTTAAGTAAATCTTTGAACATCGGAGGTACTCCCGTAAAACAACGCGAAACGAAACAAAACGAACAAACAACTACAAACTACCTTAAAGAAACCCCACATTTTCTTTAACTGACGCCAAAATTTCAATTTCTTATTCCCTCTCCAACTCTCCGTACCCCCATTTGGTGCTTGGTGCCTAAACCATGGCTTAAGGCCTTTTCCGGCTCTTAAAGTTCGAGGCCTTTCATGTCAAAAGCACTATACTAAGGAAGCTAGGAACTATTAAGAAAATGTGGTTGCACTGTCCCTTCGAGTATGAGATAAATTCCTAGAAAAAAGATATGAGATGAAGAATAACTAATGAAAACAAGCCCCTCTCATCGCAACCATAGTACAAAATCAGACGAAATACTCCTCCCGACCGTAACCTTAGTATATTGAATTCCTACTGTATCTCATCTCCCCCAAGATACAACAATTAATGCACGATCTTGGCTTCTGTGGCTGGGCCAAATGAGCTCTCTCCGTGACAAACTGCTGCCTTTTGATCTGCCAAAACCACTTGATGCGATAAGCGGCAATCATCTCACGTCTCCTGCGCATACGCGCGACAAACTGTTGTCCATTGGCTTGACAAAACCACTTGATGCGAAAGGCGGCGATCATCTCACGTCTCCTACGCATACGCATACGTGCGACAAACTGTTGTCCATTGGCCTGACAAAACCACTTGATGCGATAAGCGGCAATCATCTCACGTCTCCTACGCATACGTGTGACAAATTGTTGCCCTTTGGTCTGCCAAAACCACTTGATGCGATAAGCGGCAATCATCTCACGTCTCCTACGCATACGCGCGACAAACTGTTGCCCTTTGATCTGCCAAAACCACTTGATGCGATAAGCGGCGGCCGTCTCACGTCTCCTATGCATACGCGCGACAAACTGTTGTCCATTGGTCTGGCAAAACCACTTGATGCGATAAACGGCGATCATCTTACGTCTCCTACGCATACGCGCGACAAACTGTTGTCCATTGGCCTGACAAAACCACTTGATGCGATAAACGGCGATCATCTTACGTCTCCTGCGCATACGTGTGACAAACTGTTGTCCATTGGTCTGCCAAAACCGCGTAATGAGATAAGCGGCGTTTATCTCTTCAGGTTTCGGGTCCTGATCTCGTCTCAATAGCATGCGGCCCCGCGTTTGAGGCTTTGGAATACCCATATATACCACTGAAACTCCATTTCTTGCCAATGGCAACCCCGCAAACATAGTAGGTTGCTCATACCCCTCAGTTACGGCCACACCGAGTTTGTCTTTGCCATCGTAGTGTTCGAAGGACTTTACCAGTTTCCTAAGAAGCTGATCCGGTAAGACACCGCGGAAAGACAGAGCTCGTAAGCCACTACAGTCGAATGCCTGTTTGTGTCAGGTGAAGTTGATGATTAGTTGTATATCGGACAAATGTCTGGGGGGGATGTATGGACATACCCTCTGCGCCTGGGCCCATAATTGGGTGTATTCGAGGGGGCGATGGCTTAAAGTACCGACATTAATCACGATAATAACTATTAGATGTAGACTTCGCTTGGCTAAGGTATCTTTCGCTGATTTTCTAGAGGCTGTGTTTTCAATGTGGCTTACAAGCTCACAAAAGCTGATCGCGACCTTCACCAGCAAGCGTTGATACCAGTACATCTCACGTTCTGATGTTGACCGGTGAATCTTTGCCCATTTTGAAAGATATAAGGAATCAAACGACCGAGGGATCACGAAATTGACGGGCCGTACCAACAAAATCTGGCTTATGTTAGTAACTGCAATACAACAAACCCCTTTCCAAACCACCTACCAGCAGGGTGACGAGTTCCTCGTAAAGCGATATCACTGATGGTGAGTAAGACGATAGCTGCGTGGTTGTGGTTCGAACCTCCCTTAATTTGAGAAGTAAGCGGTGTACGTTTTCGTACTATGATAGGCATTAATTAGAATTATCGGCCAAATACTCTACGGGATCCATGGGTTCAACATACAAAGTAGCCAGGAAAATAGGCTAGACTCCTATTATTTTGCACATCCCGAGCTAGTTTTACTAGCTGGAAAGATATTACTGAATCCCTGCCTCCATAATACTTAAGCCTCTGAGCACAGGTGGTTGTATAGCATCTCTCCTCAACATCTATCATGTATTAGAACTTGTTACTCTGTCAATGGAACAACCCAAGAACTTCGCAAACCTAAAAATCTCGCGAATTGCATCCGTTGTAGAACTACTGACAGACATCCGCCCTGGAAGACTTGGTGCCCATCTTGTAGAAAGAACTCCTTCAGGCGATCATAAAGTGTCTGGAAGTCCGGAGTTGTAGAATTCAATTCGTGTTTTACTTTGATAAGAACCGTTGCATCTTGCTCATAGGAGGAGGCGAAAGACAACTGTCGAATCAGGGCGCTCAACCAGAACGACCCTAGATCCGGTGTGGTCAGAAGTCTATATGTGCCAGAAAGCTTGGGGGGCTCATACATTTCGCCATGACAGGCTTGAATTTTGCAACATGATTCGAGACGGAAGATGAGATTGAATTCGCGTTCAAAAATAACAAGTTAAGAGAAATTAGTGCCTAATTATCATGTTATTTCATTGACTCGCTGACCGAAGAGGAATTCTATCAACTTACTCGCAGATCTAGCAAAAACTGATCAGTCGTCAGTTTCTCATGGCTACCATTACCCCTATTCGGGAAGACGCCGTGTGCCCAGCGCCATTCCACCCTCTGGCTGAGGGAGCTAAGCCCCGAAACAATCATACTAAGAATAACCCTACAACCCTCATCCTGGGCAGTTTTGGAGCTTAGGTATTGCAAAGGAAATTTGGGCCCTGGATTGATATTGACATAGAAAGGAGACTGCGGCAAGGCAGTGTACTCCCCCTTTTGGTTAGAAGACTCATAAATGCCGAGCAATAGCCTGGCCGAAAATGGGAAATTTTTCCCCGAGATAATTGTGCGTAGGACATTCATTGCTCTGTCAATAGATTCTAACGGCATTTTTGCCAAGTCGGGAGGCATCGATGATAATTCTGGGGTTTTCATGACGACCTAATATCCCATTGTTAGCTTAGTAATCTCCTATTAAAGTTCCCGGAAATATCACGAACAAATAGATCGCAAAATTCCCTCATCCACTCATCTTTAAAACGATTTCTATCCGGCTTCCTTCCCGATTGCAAGTAGCTGCTCAAAGCGGCAGCGAGTCCATTCCACACCTTATCGACAGGGTTGTTTCCTTTGTTCCTTTGTTTTGATGTAGTGCTCTGATGTATAGCTATAGTCGGACCGGTTTTTGAACCCCCAGAATATGATTTATCAGTTAATAACTGCTGAGATTTAAGGTAGAAAATCTCAACCAGCGAGGAAAGCTGATACAGCTTATGATCCCTGGCCAAACAGAGAGCTTCCTCCAGGAATCCTATCTCTATGGCAACTTTGAAGGCGTCCACGTGCCTCTTCTGCCTCTTGTACAGATAGAAGACATCGTCCATCATTCTAAACTCCCGAAATGTACTTTCTTGGTCCGCTTCCGAGCCCAGGGAGGAGATTATGGCATCCCAAAACTCCGGCTCAATTTTCTGGTGTATCAAGAGGGCATAACACAACCGCGAGTTCTGTTTACGATAACTAGGGTTGATTGTAGAGGAAAATCTAGTAATTGGTAAGCTAAATCACTGGAAAACATTGAGTGAACGTGTAAAATCATACTCCTTGGGGCAGATTGCTAACTCATCATAAAGATCAGCACAAAAATATGTCGCCAGCGCCTTCTCATGCTTGCCGGCCTCGTAGTACTCCTGTGCTGCTCTCTCGGGCTTTTTTGCCTTTGCAAATAGAAATGCAGCTTCTTCGTGTGCTCCGTCTTCTGACCAAATTTCTGCGCATCAAATGAAATAAGCCTCTCATATACTAAAACCCGATCATCTCGTACTCACCTCCAGCAGCAACAATGTTTCCTATAGCTTCCTGGCATTCTGCTGCTTTTGCAGTGCGGCCTGCTTTGCGAAATAATTCGCAGGCTTCTTCGAATGCTGAAATAAATTTCTGTTTCGCGCTTGGGCCGCTTGCTCTGTATTCCATACCCTTTAGCTCTGCTAGATATGCCCCTGCCAGTGCTTCACCACTTTTGTCTCCCGCTTTTCTGAAGCAAGTACTAGCCTGGGGACAAGATCATTAGCCAGAGAACGTTTGCTAAAGCAAGTACTAGGCATACCTGAACATAGGCCTTGTTAGTCATCAAATCGTAAGCCAATTCTCTCCACCTCGTTGGGTTAGCTTTGTTCGTAGATGGGAACCGCCTTCGTAGGTCAGAAGCCTTTACGCTATTAGGATCTTCCTTTATAACTTTAACTGGAAGCACCCTGTTTTACCTCAAATTGATCTTCCCGCACGACTTCAACGAGTGGCCCTGGGTATTTTTCTCCGGATAGAGTTGATGCAGTATTATTGAAAAGATTTATGATTGGGGGCGCAACGTGCTCTCCGCTCTCAATAATCCACAGCCGTGTTCGTGCTCTTGTAACCCCGACATACAGGTGCTGTTCGGTAAGTACAGAACGGTAAATAGAAACCGGAGGACTTGCTGAACTTGTTAAATACCTTTAATTCTGAACACAAAACCTATATTCTCCTAATGAGTTTACCAAGGTAATAAAATGGGAAAGTTATGTGGCTTAGTACTCACAATGTTCGTTTTCGCCCAATCTCTGTGTCGAGTACTCTCTCCTGTGTTTTCCTCATCTATAGATAAAATCAGAAAGTAAAGACTAATATCCTCTTGTGAGCTCGACACCTACCTTTCAAGCGGCGCCTATGCAACAAATCTTCAAGGATCGTGAATTTGGAGTTGTACGGGCTAGTGGTAAGGAAGTTGTAAAGAAATACATCTTCGAATTCCATTCCCTTACTCTGAAGAATTGTCAATACTAAAGCAAAATTTCTAATCTTCGGATTCTTTTCTAGTTCACGTTGGGTCTCCTCATCACGAACGAGAATCACACGCTCTTCCCCAAATTCAGATACTTCTGTATCTTCTGCTGCAGGCTCATTCCCATTAGCCGAGTTTCCTCCCTGGGTGTATTCTGTTTCTTGGAGAATTTCCAATAAGTTGGAACCAACTAAAAGATGATTAGCTGCGAAAATATGGAAGGGGATTTGTCAGGTTACTGTAGAGAACTGGCTTGGGGCCTGTGTTCTCCCCAATCTCGGGAGGCAGCTCGTCTACCAAGTCCGGGAATCCTAATGTAATATGAGCCCATAGTCCAACCAATCATGAGAGTAGGTAACAACATACCTGTATATAAAAGCTCCATGACAAGAGAAGCAAGAGCAAGGATACCCTTGTGTGAACGAAAATTGTGTGATAATGGAAGTAGTTTTGGTACCAGAAATGATTGATTGCCATAGACAGGGAGCAATTTGGAAAACCGGGTATGGAATAGAGCCTTTGCATTTGCAAACCGAAATAGAGAGTCCTTAGAGATGCTCTGAGCCGTGTCTCCCGCTTTACCCGATGAGTAATTTGTTATTGGGAATACATTGAAAAGAAGTTTACATACCAAAGTGAATGCCCCAGGGATCACGGATCAAAGTAAGAAGCACTTCGATTTCTAGAGGGCGCTGATCTTGAACCTCTATACCAAGAAAATATTAACTATCTCTTCACCCCTTTATTTAATTCTAACCTATGTCAACTTACCATCAACATAAATCTCGTCCAAAAAGCCCTCAACTTTCTCCTGAAGCTCCGGATCTTTACCAAGAGCCTTTAGAACACTGATAACTCTATCAACGTTGTCAACCTCTTTGCGAATATGTTTTATATTCTCGTAGTGCTCGTAGAGAGTATAAACGGCGTTTCTCTCGCTATCTGTTGCAAAATTGGGTGCAAGCCTCCAGCGTTTGTTAATGTAGGCGTCGCGTGAGAGTGGTTCAAG
Source organism: Paragyromitra xinjiangensis (assembly GCA_038503065.1). Taxonomy (NCBI): domain Eukaryota; kingdom Fungi; phylum Ascomycota; class Pezizomycetes; order Pezizales; family Discinaceae; genus Paragyromitra; species Paragyromitra xinjiangensis. The sequence continues at coordinate 84,160 of JBCAMK010000004.1, forward strand.
ATTTGAATCCACAGATGCCGAGCCTTTTATTACACCCATAATGTCAATGAAAGCCAAATCAATAGGTATTCTTTTTTGTAGAGGCCTAGGAAGACGTCCCCAGTAATCGATACTAAAGGTGACAAAGTCCACTGGTTTCGAAGGCTTTGCTGCAGTTTTGATCCGTTGGAGGTTCATTTGACGGCCAATTCTAGTAATAAAAGTCAGTAAAGGGGATAGCAACATCATGACCAATACTATTGCTTCCACATATGATAGTGGCATACCCGACCGTATTTTCCAAGAGCCTTAGGAAATAATCAAAAGTGCAAACTAGGGGAAAGTCTTGATCTCTCAATGAAAGAAGAGTTCGTGTCGTGTCCTCTTCCGAGTCATCCCATGGAATTTCATTCTCTGCGTTTTGAGGCTCTGGATCCGAATCGATTATTCCCATCCGAGTGTTTATCAACCGTTGAGTATAAAGTCTAAGTTTCTGAGCAAGATTTTTTGACCGAGTTAATAACAGCTGGAAGGGTGAGTAGTACTCTGTTAGCATGATTCACCAAAAAGATTTGAAGCAAAACCCAAAACAACCAAACTCCATTAGCTACATACCTGACGCACTGGTGTTTCATCGGTGATTTTGCTGCTCAAATATCTGCTCGCTAACTTGTAAATCAAGCATGTTGTTTTCCCAGTACCGCTTCTACCAAGGATAAACGCCGGTGTCTGGAAATGGTTGATTATATAAACCTCCTCTCCCGAAATATCGACTGGGAAAACTGCTGACAAGGCCCCTGGATGAACATTATCGAGGACAACCCTGGTGAGGCTATAAAACTTGCCTGTGACTTTTATTAGCTGTACCGCAGCAAAAAACAGAAAAACATAATAGGTGACATCTTAACAGAGCGAAAGGGGGAGACGGAACCTACCTAACAAAGGCGAACCTTCAATCATCCTACGGTCTGCTATGGGTGGTGACGCCTCTCCATCCATCACCGCGGTAAAAGCTCTCTTATTCTGATCATCGGACGACTCCGTTAGTTCTACATAATTCGGAAAAATCGTGTGTTTCGCTGTATCCAAGTCCCTCGTCTGGCAAGCTCTGACTCGGGCATCAGTGTAGACTCCCTGTGCCTCAATGATACGTTCACACATATCCTCAATCTAACGATATGTCAGCAAACTACAAGATGCTTTGATGGCTTATTCGGATCAAATATTCGCTAAATACCTCCGAATAAGCACAAATCCCCCACACTAAACATTACATGTTAGTTCCGGATCTCAAACCAAAATACGTTTTCTTTCGAGGGAATCAATACCTTTGATGGCCTGAAAATCGCAGTCATACCTTTCGTCAAAAGCGACATCCACTTGCCAAAGGATAATAAGACCTCCTTCGCAAGAGACCCGGTAAACAGGAACTCGATACCTACGATCGGGTTTCGTAGGTCTTCTAAGTGACTTCCGCATCCAGTCTCCGGATGCAAGGTCAAGAAACCTTTCCTGAATATGGTCAAGTAACCCTGAATTTTATCGATATTAGTCGGGTGGTATAAGCACAGTAAGCGTCTTATAATTTCACACGTACCACTATGAGTTGCTCCCTTAAGATCTTTGAGAGCCTGGACAGAAAGTGTTATTTTCCATGGTCCGAGATGCTCCCCAAGCAAGTTGTCAAACGTCTTCAGGTTTGAACCCAATTTGTATGGGTTAAAGTCTCTCCTTCTTGGTGCTACATTCCCCGTGGGGTTTCCAATAACGTCCGTGCTAGAGATAACTTTACAGCTATCACAAGGGAAAGATCGAACAAGATCCCGTATCTTCTCCCATAGCCTAACATTCCGAGAGTTACCGTAATGGGTGACACAGAGCCCTGCAAGGCCAGCGGTTGTTCTAGCCCAAGCTTCTGGAGTGTTATGATCAGAAACAAGGTGTTTAAACGATTCGGGGTGATCCCGAGACCAATTGCCGATACTGCCACCAGTAATCATCCTACTAAGTATTAATGGAACCTCCCCCAATCTAGTTCCAATGAGTTCTAGTGCCTTCCTCGGCTTGGTTAGTTTGATTACCGCCATAACAATATCGGCCATAGCCTCTTGGGATGCGATGTCTGGATAATCGTTGGCCAGCAGGGAGAACAAAAATACTCCCAAAACTTCCTCATAGATCCATAGTTTTATATCCCCTTCCTTAAAGTGGGGTTGGCGTTCCGGCGTGGTTGTAGGTTTGATGTATTCGGGTGATTTCTCGAGTAGTTTGGCGAGTTGTTTCCCATAGAATTCGAGTCCAGAAAAGAAAACACTAGCCGTCTCTTTCTCGAGCAAGAGAAGAAAAAGCTGTTGAGGTTTATTGACCAACGACTGATAGGCTAATCTGTGCCTTGTAGTGTTTGTGGGGTCGATCTCAGGCTCAAACAAGAGCTCGATGAACTTGCCGTCGGCCATTCTCGCATTTGATACCTCTAGGGCTTCCCTGGAGTATGAGGTGGAGGTTCCTACTTTGACTTTGGATGGTTAAGTTATATACTTGAAGAAAGTTGAGTGTGTTTGTAGTGAAAAGAATGTTCTCGTGCGTTTTTACACTTATGAAGGGGAATAAGTGGAAACCAGTTTCGCAAAGGGATTGCTTTATTGAGATAACCCTAAACTTTCAGGCCTCCCACCACCGCGCGTATATGCGCCACAACCGCAAGTTAAAACTTACCAGCCGTTAAGTCCAACACATAAGCTGGAATAATTATTTATGTTCATTTACCCGGTAAATGACTATTTGGGGTATGTGATGAACTTCCTCTAGCCTCCGTCAAGACACCCCCGCAGCTTCCTTTGGTTGTCTACCCACTCTTCTCCCTCTGAGAAGCTTCCATCGAGCCCGACCAGCTGCAGATCATCCAATTATGTATCATGTATGAACGGTAGCCCTGCGGCGCGGCTAACTATCACATGTGCAAATTTCCCTTCCATGCAGTCAATATGCAATGCACAGCAAATTCGTTTGTATTGAACGCAATCGGGCTGGGCAAGGTCGAAACCCTTAAATAAAAATCTCCGTTTTGGGGAAGTGATTTAGTAGTTCGGGAATCAATTTTCCTCCAAGGATAACTTTGCCAATTTTGATAAGCTTATATAAGGTCGATTTTAAACTCCCTAGCCTGGTCGCGTTCAATACAAACGAGATATTACGGTATCGACTATCATTTAGACTTTAAGCTATAGGACGACCAAGATTGAGCAACAAGCTTAAGCAGGCGGCGACCTAAGGAGATACCTTTGCCTCATCCCTACTTATGTAGTGCGAGCGCGCTCGTGTGTACTAGCAAGGTAATTGAAGTCCGCAATCCTTAAAGTCACAAAATTTCTAGAGGTTATTCAATAGTCGACGTGAAAACAAATGGAATCAGCTTTGCATAGCGATAGACTTAGTTCTGTTTCAACTAAGTACGCTTAACGCGTTTGTGTTTACCGAGTGTCGCGGTTGCCGCTTAGCCATAGCAGAACATACCGCTAGAGTAAGTAGGTTAGCTAAACCACGAATAATCTTATCTCGGAAATGGAATGAGCATTACTCTCAAACTCCCCAATAAATTTTAAATTATGGGATTGAAGCTAGAATCCCTAGAAATTCCTCATTCCTAGATGGCTATAGTTGTCTCGCAAATAGTTACATTCTGAGGAAGAACTAGGATGCCATGGCCATTGAAGCGGCTTCCCACACTCTTTTTTGCTCTGTACCCTTACGCCAAGAGCGTTGCACACCCCATTAGTAGGCTCGTTCCCATCCCCTACTGCCTATGGCTGCTGCGCACCGTAGGAGCAAGCTGCGTGCATGGGGCTGGGCACGAGACTACCCCATTAGTTGATTCACCTTTTAGATACATGTATCCGGAACCATATATACCTCGCTAGGGTATCCTTGATAATAGTACTAGCGAGCGAGCGAGCAGAAACCCTAACCCACGCTAGGCTCGTAGCCCACCCATGCTCAAAAGAATTGTGGTCTATTTTTGGGACAGCTGTGTTTCTTTAACCTCTTATCTTTGATTTACGCCCATTTCCGAGTTGTTTGGGCCACAATTGCCGAAGCTAGATGTATCATGCAATTTCCATCACTGCTCAGTGTGTGGGTTAGGGTTTCTGCTCGCTCGATAATTGATAAATTCGCCTTCGCATCTCCAGTATTGAAGGCATCAAATTATAGCAGAAAATGAAGCCCCTGTTTAGAAAAGAAACCCGAACACCAAAAGGAAGTAAAAGAGAACCTTTCCCCATGTCCTCCGCCTAACTCAGTGATTAAGCCACGCACGTTATGACTTATATCACTAACATCTAATAAGCATGAATTATGGAGTCTCTATCGTTGCATTCAACTCTCAAAGCAAAACCAAATCCCACCCAGCTCTTGGGAAGAGGTACCCCCAACCCATTCCATCCAAGAAAAGAAAAAAGGAAATATGAGTTCAGTACCTGGGATTCCCACATGGTCACCCACTGCAGTACTAACCAGGCGATACGATGCTTGGATATGCCAGAGCGAACGGGATGGCTCATTCTCATCGTTCTATGACCGAACACATCACACCCCGATAGTAAAGCCTCATAACTAGCGTCCTAGAGGCAAATTTCAAGTACCCTGTTACATGTAGGCTTGGCCAAGGCTCCTGTACAACGGTAAGAGGAATATAATCATAGCAAAGCTTTAGGTAGAGATGCAGAAATACGAAAGTAGAGTAGTAATATAAACCATTGAACGTGAAAGCGTACGTACTATCACATCTCTCGGGGAATGATCGCAGAAGGCAAGTACTGCGATTCCATGATAGCTTCGGCTTCGCCACGTCTAAAAATAAAGCCAATTCAGAGGTAAATATAGGGTGGATCTAGCCTAGAGATTGCAAACAGCATGGACTATGTATATGTGACGACTGAGTAGAAAGCAAGATAAGGATTAGTCCAACCTACCTTGAGGGAAACTAGCGCCAAGACTTGAGTTGACCTTAGTAATCCTGCATTTGTGCAACTCTAGCTATAGGAGAAAGTAGAAAACCTCGATCATTAGGTATACAGGCTGGATCTTAGTTGCCAAAGGAATCCCTAGAGTATCGAATTTGGTTACCTCCGTCGCGGATGCTGTGGATGACTACTTTCATGAACTTCGACAAACAGTTCCTTCGTTCCATTTTGGAGAACTGAATTGCGGGGTAGTATTTGTAGGAGCGTCACCAACTTGGCGAAGAAGACATCTGAAGGTTGCGGAACGCCCACCCTCTAGATACAATAAATTTTTCTTCGCGCACGATAAATCACGAGCTCAGATTCGGAAGATGAATATTTCTGATAGATGTAAAGGGCGATTGCAGTGGTGATCATACGACGAACATTATCTGGGCAAAGGAAAGAGAAATCTAGACTTTCTATAACATAATAGCTTCTTACTCCATAAAGAAGTCCATCGAAACCGACCAAATTCAACAAGGTTCAGTAGCGTAGCTATTAGTTTTTTGTATGTATTTGTCACCGAAGTATTGCCAATATATAAGCTTTTGTTCTCGCCCGCTCTCTTAATAATTCGACCTCACCCCACTCCCTTCCTAAATCCCTTGTGCATGAGTGTAGATCTATGATGGTGGTCATATACGCAAGTGCCATTGTATTAACAACGGTGACTCGGCCCTTCTCACCGATAATAAAGTCGACGGCTAGGAATTCGGCTTGGAAGAGACCACAACTCCGGCTTGCCGCCGAGATTTATGACAGAATTCAGTAGATACTTGATGTTCTAAAGCTACTCTCCAAAACCTCTCAACTTTGACATCACTATGTTATTTGTGTTCTAGTATCCAATAAGTCGCTAGTAGATCTAAAACTCCGCGGTTTATCCGAACTTAAGCGCGCTAAGAGACGCTTAGTTTTATTACTCAGGGCGATTCAATTGAAGATTTTCTATCACCACCCAGCTCTGGGCCCTAGGCCTATGAACCTAACGGATGGACAAGCCCGAAACGAATTCTAAACCCGACGACAATTAACATATCTAGGCTACTCGTATAGGCAAGATAATTAAGCTAAGCTTTGTAGCAGCGGGGCAACGGGAGCATAGCCCTTTGGTCACATGCTCTTCTATTCTACCACAAAGCTTCCTTTTCCGTAATACCTACCAACCCGAATGTAGTAGAGATAGCCCACACCATATCAAGTCGCCTAATTCCCAGGAATGCTTCACTCGGCCACGGGTTAATTGAATCAATACATGCTAGGCTCACAAAAAGCTTGATTTTGAGCGGGGATTAAATCTAGTTGCACCCCTGCTGATTAGGCTTATGTTACTACTTAGGAATCGAGATTTCTTTAGATTTTACCTCACTACTTGGTGTGGGGTAACTCAGCCGCACAGACAGGCCAGAAAGGTTCATGCCCACGATAGAAAGTCAGGCGAACATTTGGTCAATCCATACCCAAACACCCACCATGTATTCTCAAAGATTGTAATAAGGAAAGTTGTTATTAGTTCCAAGCGGGGAATAATAGCTTCTTCCTCGGATACAAGCCCTACTGCCGAGTGAGATCACATGAATTTCGTTAGGCGCCTAGCTACTTTCCGACTACTACTAATTGCGGGAAACCCGGAATTAGGTAACCCAGTTCCCATGACCACTCCAGGCCAATTTTTCAGAGGGCCCGCATAGAACTATAGTTAATTAATATAACTTCGAGCTTATACAGGAAATAGATAGCCTTATTAACGTCAAGTAGGACAAAAGGGGACGGTGAAGGACAGCACCTGCCTAGTCTAGCGCCAGGACTAACTTCGTTGCTATGAACTCAAGAACGTAAATTAATAGTTCATGAAAGCAATCTATAGTAATGGAAAATTTTCGCATTTGGAGAGTCACCACCACCATATGCATAGGATCATTGGCTCCGAGTAAAGGCTAACAAAATGGTCCACCACGACGCGTGGCGACGCGCGTGTTAACCTTATACCAATCACAATAGATCATTTAGTCAAGACTTGCAAAGTCCCTCCTAAACGTAAGAGTAAAATTGGTTGTGCTCTAGAGCTCCACATACGAGTGCCGAGTTCCATATCAATGATGGCACCTAGACTTGAATAAGTTCAATCAAAACGGGAAGACTTCCCCGAACTCCATAAATTCCATCCCCCGTAATAGCTTCAAGCATTCACACTGGGGAATCCTCCGGAGATTGCTTGTGGAATGACCACCACGACTTTAGGCTAAAATTGAAACAAATTTTGTAATTCCTCGCATTTGAGGTGAGAATCATCTCTCCCCGTTTAGTCAGAAATGAAAATGCCCTATTCTCCGGCTGTGTGATAAAGGGACAAGGCTAAGGCTCCGGACAACCGCACTTTATTGTGCTCCGAGTGGAATTTAGCCCGTATACCCGATGATCCTAGCTGCGGGGGGCATAGCATGATTCCCAGGAACCGTGTAACCGATCCCCGCAAATTTCAGTTCCTACGCAAGGAGAAGTCTCTTGACCAATCCCAATCAAATCCGAGCCTACGGCCCGGGAGCCGATCTTGAACTGAGCGGCAGACATGTTGATCAGTTACGGAGATATTGCGGAGTGACTTAGGTACAAGCAATCCCTACAAAATTATTTACATGTGGAAAACTCAAGCATTTTGGTGGGTCCGAGCTTCGCGGTATTCTATGGAATAAGAGTTAAACCAGGAAAACATATCCTGGAAGCATTACCTGCACGCAAGTATTCAAGCCTTTCGTCCGAGGCTTGAGATATGGCTTTGAATCCTCTTTCGTCCTTCGTGGTGCCCCCAACTTTTACAACCACACCCAGATCCATCTTTCAACCTCTTTTTCGGGTACCAATCCGAATTTAACCATCTTGGACTAAGAAACAAGTTCTAAGATCCTTGAATAACCCTTAAACCAATTTATCCAATGGATCCGGATACAGCGGGATTCACATTGACCCTACAATTTCTATTAGGAATTCTAGTTTACTCACTGTTCAACTGCCACTGGAAATATATTAGATTCAGACGAAAACACTTGGACAAGCCGGGATAGTTGATAGTATATAAGAGGCCGATTCCGCGAGGTATCTACCCTTCTTCACCAACCAACCACAGATCATTCCCTGATCACACCAGCAGACATGAAGTTTTCCGCGCCGCTTTTGGCTGCTGCCACTGCCCTCATCGGCTCCGCCGAGGCCCACTGTTAGTCAAACCATATCACTCGTGATTGAAACTTTGTACTCCAGAACTGACTAACCTCCTTCAGACCGCTTCACCAGCTTGATCGCTGGTGGTGTAACGACTACTGCCTACCAGTATGTTCGCCAGAACACCAACTACAATTCCCCTGTCTTCGTGGGATCAAACGACATAAGGTGTAACACTGGAGGTGGATCGGGAGGAAGCACTTCGACCTACACTGTCGCCGCCGGAGCCACTGTCGGATTCCAGATGGATCAAGCTATCTATCACGCTGGGCCAAGTAAGTCAATTCCTCGAATACTCACCATCATTAGACTAACCCTCCCCCAGTTCTCGCCTATATCTCGAAGGCGCCTAGCACTGCTGCTACCTACGATGGTTCCGGACAATGGGCAAAGATCTACCAGATCGCCCCAACATTCACCAGCTCTGGGCCTAACTGGAACGATGTCACCGACCACTTCACCTTCAAGCTTCCCAGCACTCTTGCTGCCGGCGAATACCTCCTCCGCATCGAGCAAATTGCTCTCCACGTAAGCACACTACAACCCCTCAAGCCTCCGTTTTAAGGCTAACATTTAACCCAGTCGATGCCGGCTCAATTCTACATCTCTTGTGCTCAGCTCAAGATCACAGGTGGTGGAAGCGCTATTCCTACTGGAATTACCTTCCCTGCTGGGTACTCCGCCAACGACCCCGGTATCAACCTTAACATCTACTACCCTGTTATGACTAGCTACCCCATGCCCGGCCCTCCTGTAAGCTGTCCAAAACTGTTGAATAGGAAGAAAGTAACTATACTGACGAATATTATAGGTCTGGTCCGGCTAAATTGTTTATCCTAGAGTTGAAAGGTTGGAGCATAGGGTGTTACTTTAGGTGGTAGGTGTTGGCGGCATCGCTTGCTCTTGAAGGGTTGATCGGGGTTTTCTTAGTACATACAAAATTTCAATTATAGGGCTCTCAGGCCACTCTACACACGTTTCTGTTTCTAAGTTGTGACCTGAGAATGAGAGGAAGCTGGCCGTGGCTCGTTTTCTAACATTGCTGCAGTCCTTGCTAGGCCATCGGTGATACATAGGCGTTATTGAGTTATTCGGTGTTCGCTGTAGGCCGAGGTTCGCTATAAGTTCACCAAAACACTATCTACTAACCCACCGTTCTGGAGAAAATCAACACTATCTCTACCCATAGGCAGTATCTATAAGCTTCTTCTAGCAATACCCCAGACTTAACCTCCCTATTCCCTAACTACCATTCTTAACCCCTCCCTATTCGTACACGCATCCGCGATAGCATTGCTAAACGCTATAGCCGCGGCGATGTGGCGGCAAGGGTAGGGGATTATTGTCGCAGCAGACGCAGGTACTTCTATTGGCGTAGTTTGATGTCTCTACAAGGTGTGGAAGTGCATCGATATACGCATTACCCATACAAATGACAGCGCAAAATACAAAATGGCGTATTTACAAACGGCTTTTCCCAGAAATTAATACAATTCCCAACGGCTTTCCTCCACTTACGACTTTGTTGATGCATTTGCCGACGACTCTCCCAGATACACTTTTCCCTACACCTTCCCCTACACCTTTCCCTATAACTTCCCATGCGGCTTTCCCCATAATTTGGTAATTTTACTGGATTAAGTAGGGCTTTGTCAGCTTTTTTGAGTTGGTTGGAAAGCATGAGTTCAATTCCTGATAGAAGTAATCTATTTTAGTCAACTTTTCTCTTACTATTTTATACTTTTTGGGAGTAGGAAAGAGATTGGGCAAGGCATCAGGAAACTTGTACAGTTTCCCAAGGTATGCGTTTACTAATGCACACAGTACCACGTCCTAATTCAGTAACTTCTTACAAATTTATCCGTGTCAAGACTGTATTCTCCACGACCACTAGCACGAGGAAAAACGAAGCTTTGAGTTTCCAGACACATTACCCTAGGCCTTAGGTTCGTACTCTAATACTATCGACTTTATCTGTTAGATGACATATGTGATTCATAGTGATCATGTAACTAGTGAAAAACATACTCATCCACTTGTAATTTTATTCATGACACATCACTCGTGGCAGAAATTCTACATGTTCAAAGCAGTGATCGGGAGGTAAAGACTTGATTGATTGACCCCCGGTCGTGGTACAGGCCCGAACTTATGGACAAGGCACGCATACTAGTACATGAAAATTCTCCAATCTTTAGGACTTCCGATATCCTCTCCACTATGGTCTACTAGAGTCTGCTATCGATACCCAATCTGGAAGCCCATACCCAACGTTGGAAATTGTAGGTAGAGGTTAGAAAGCAGGCTGATTACTTCGCTCTAAATACCAGCAGCACGTCCCTCTATACCCATCTTCATACTAACCCCACCCATGTTTCTCCCTAGAGGCCTCCGCACTAAGCCTAGCCTCAGGACTAGATACGTGTATGAATTATCAATCAATCCAATCGATTTGCCCTAAGCCCTAGTCCCTTTAGAAGCTACTAATCCATGGCTGCGCTCAGGTCTATGAAAGGCCGTTGTAAGAATATCCTAATCAATAGGATATCTATATGATCTTAAGTCTATAGTAGGCTCTCCTCACCTTCTCTCCCTACCCTCATCTCCCCACCGGTTCCCATCCCCCACTAGGCCATTTCCAAAATGTTTTAAGCCACTTACTCGGCAAGACCTCGAATGTCTCAGCGCGTGTATACTAGGCACTCGGGTTTCAAGACCGAACAGCAAGACCAACCGTTCCAGGCTTGTATAGCTTGTGAGGCCTGATCCGTTTCCATGCCTCTAGCCTATAAACGGAATATTCCGTGGCTAAGCCAATTCAGTATTCTAAGACAAATCATGAGCTTACTATTAGCCATAACATACCGCTTATGCAGATATTACTTCTGCTTCCCAGCGATACGTTTAGCTCGTTTTCGTTCACAGCCGTGTCTCAACGAAGGTTATCTCGGCCTCGACCTCGTAGTTTCAGCGGACAAAAAGCTGCCACGATATATGAAGGTGACTAGGCGAGACTGGGGAGAACTCTTAGGGTATGGTGCACGCGCACGCGCGGATAAAACTGAACCAATCCAATTTAGCTGTGGAACGCCCTTGTCTTACAATTCTTGGCTGGCTCACCAAATCTTAGGAAGAAATCCCTAACTTGAATATCGATGCTCCTGAAGAAGGGGTTAGTTGAAGACTCTATACTAGTGTTAGTACCCAAATATAGCTTTAAAAATTGTGTTTGAAGTGAAATCACCCTGCGTATATTTGATCATAAGCTCAGTATTCCTTGGAATGTTCCACTCTATACTTCCCACAACCAAAAAATAGGCCCTATTCCGCCACAGCCACTGGCCCTTGTACCTTATAAGAAGATACAGAGCTTGTTTACTATGATTCTAGACTTTGTATCTTTTCTTGAGTCATTTGGCTCGCCATCGGGGTCGGAATATCGGATGGAATATAGTGGGACAGTTCAAGACCTGCGTGCACCATATAAAAAGGCAGGAATAGCTTCGACTTGTACTCATCACCGTTTCAATTCAATGTTAGCATCACGCTGCTGGCTGCTCTAAGAGCCTCATCGGGATTTTATCTCCTAACATCTGACGATACCTAAAGATTTGAGCTCCATCCACTTCACCCTCTGTCAACTTCAACTCTCCTACCTTCTGTCGATAACCTGGGATCCAATCCTATCAGGAGTTTGTATCGTGTCTTTGGGACCATGCAAGCGAGATCCAGCAGATTACGAGGTATCAAGCAGAATCTCCTCTTCCTAATAACCTACTACCTCTCCAGCCCACTGCCTCTCACCTGCTTGCTATTGCTCCTCACTTGCCTCTACTACTCGTCTACTACTTTTTTCGCCTGCTCTAGCATTGCTGCAGCCGACACTGAAATCACGACTGCTAACACTCTAGAGGCGGTTGATAGACTTTTACACGAAGGAATCTTGCGTGAAGGAATTGGATAAAAATGTATCATCCTCTACCTGTATCCCGTGTCATGTTCGTAGGAGACAGCCACTATGAATTAGAGGAATAACTTGTCTCAGAAGTGAGCTCAAGACAGGCTCAGTTGAAAATAGGAGATAACGGTATTCAGAGGGTTATATATAGTCCTCTATTCTGCTTTTCTCTTCTCATTATCTTCATACTCTATACACTCGCTTTTATGCTTCAGGGCATTCAGTGTCTTGCACCTGGACTGTAGCACGGGACCTTACAAGCTCAGCCAAAAAACCAACCCCAGGACCCGCCCAGAACGCAGCCACCCCACAAAACACCACACCATTAACACCCAATCCACCAGCAACGTATTACCCCCTCTAAACACGACCTAATAGAGCTTAAACCCCCCCACAAACCTCTGAAAAACCTGCCCAGGATCATACTTCCCAGCCACCTCCCTCAACCTCCCCAGATTCGCCTCCCCATACCCTTCCATAATCGGCTGATCCGCAGACGCATCATTCAAGTACAAGAAATCATCATCCAGCCCCATCTCCGCCGCCTTCGCCTTAACCGCAGCAAGGAACGTCTTCCCCGCCGAGATTATAACCTCGTCATTCCCCGGGAGAGCCCAAGCGACATTTAAACACAGCCCTAGGCCATCAGCGGGTACGTGGGTAGGGTAGTGGGGGTACTTACAGACTTGTGGCACCCTAGGAGGATCAAGTGGGTGACCTCCGGTGGAGTTGCTGACGTCGATCATGTCAACTGAGATAGGCTGGTATGTGAATGAGACTGTGATACCGGGGATGGAGGTTAGTGGTGTGAAGGTCTCGTTGCAGAGATCTAGCGTGAATTGGTAGAGTTCGGGGTTATGCAGGATTGTCAAGTCTCGGAATAGCTGTCTATGATGTGTTAGCGTTATTACTAGAGGGGAGGGAGGGGGGGTACCTCATTGGGGGGACGTCCGCTGCGAGGCCGTATACGTCGGTTGTATGGTTGCTGAGGGACTTCGGTCCGGCGTTGTTTCGAATCGGGCCGATGTCGAAGAAGGGTTGAAGGGATGCAGGGGTAGTGGTGGTAGGGTCTTGGTGGAATACAGTTACGAGACCGAGTGTAGTGTTCGCCGAAGGGGCGTTAACAAAGCTTACGATGATGGCAGCTTTCGGGTCAGTGATTTGTCCTTCGGACTGGAATTTCGCGATGGCGGAGATGATGGCTGGGTATTGGTTTGGAGTGTAGTATAGGTTTCCGCCCCAGATGAGACCGCCGGGTTTGGGGATGGCTTTTATGTCGAAGCGGGTTACGATGCCGAAGTTGTTGCCGCCGCCTTTGAGGGCCCACCATAGGTCGGAGTTTTTATGGGCGTTCGCGTTGACAATGCGGCCGGATGCGAGGACGACTTCGTAGTTTTGTACGTTGTCTGCTGCGAAGCCTTCCGTTCCGGTGAAGTAGGATAGTCCACCTATTCAGTTAGTAGGCGGAGTCTTGCGGTGGCGGGGTTAACTTACCTCCGGTTAGAAGCCCGCCGACGCCAACAGGGGGAACACGGCCTCCGACTACTACAAAGTTCTGGACTTCGAGGGTTTCGTAGACGTGACCCCATCTATTCCCTGGACCGATGCTGGCGATGTTGGTGGTTGCGTTCACGACTATCTGGTTTAGGTTTTCTAACGAGAAGAGGATACCCTCTGATGTGCTGGCAAGACCAGGATCAGGAGAGTGGCCGCCACTACGGATGGCGAATTGGGTGTTGAAGAAGTTTGCGATCTTGACTCCAATCGCTGTTGCGTTGGTTGTGGATGGAGAGAAAACGCATGTTCCGTTTAGCCATGCTCTGGTTGACCTGTTTGTTTGTGAGCAGAGGAGACGAGATTAAGATGGAGTTGCTGTACCAGTTTATTTCCACTTTTGACTCGTAGGTGGTGACGTCATTGGGGAGGTAGGTGTTGCTTGGGAATAGGAAGTTGAGGAGTTTGCAGGATAGGTCTTGGGGATGGCTACTTGGGGAGCTAGAGTATGCATCACAGAGAGTGTTTACATCTGTTTTCGACAGCCCGAGGCCTGTGGCAAAGTCACGTAGGTCGTTTGGAGAATATGCATTGACGAGAGTGGCTCCCAGCGCGAGGGCGGACAGAGTAGCTGTGGAAACCTTCATGATGCGGATTGAGAGTGGTGAAGGAGAGGAAACGGAGGAAGTAGGTGGGATTTATACATGAATCTGGAGTACCCCGCAGGGTACTGACAGGGTTTGTTCGTTGTTCGTACCTATCCCCGGTGAGCCTTGTCTTGAATTAGCCCAATCGTTAGGGCTGAAGTGGCTCGTTTGTTCTCATGTTGGAGATGGATCAGTAATACTTTTAATACTTTATGATCGAAGCGATTGCCAGTTGTGTTGGGTGCTTACAGGTCAGGATTAAGTTACTGTGCGTTAGCGGCATGGAGATAGTCTGACAAATCAGTGGCACTGCATACAAAGATAGAAAAGGTTCTTACCGAATGTGAATAATAGACTCATCTAGCTTAAGCTCCTCAGTAGTAGGCTTGTTCCCATCCCCTATCATAGGTTGCCCTACGGTGCATAGTGGCTGGGCACAGTACCCAATTTCCTCACGACCAAGTCCAACAGTACCCTGCAGCTCGTCGTCATTCCGCGGATTACATAATCGCCATCGTATTCGTTCTCGAATATTAACCCACACGGCAACGCGCATATGCATCGTACCTGCAGCCAGTGCCAAGTGAGCGGCTCAACAGAGCCTCGACAATCATACGATCTCGCGTTTTGGGTTTCCGGAATAAAGTTACATATAATTACGGGATGTTCCGGTTAAGTACTAGGATGCGGAGGTTGTCCCGTGAGAATAAACCTGGTAAGGTACGTGTGCTTACTACGTGTGGCAGTGCTCGCAGTATTCGTACTCGGAAATGTGCTGCAGGTATTGCAGTAGCAATGAAACAATGAGCTAGCCGAGAAAAGTGGTGCGAGCTAACCAGATAGATAGATAATTCATACACGTGGTGCGAGCTAACTTATAGCTACCTGATTGAAACGACACTAAAGCTTCACCAAATATCTCTGTTCCGTCGGTTCTATTTCCTCGCTAGCCATGAATTGTCAGTAGAATCTCGCTTAATTTAGGTATGTACTCTACATAGTTACCCACATTCCCACCACGTTGGTTGTGTGTTCCACGGTAGGCACCCAGCCGTTTCAGGATCGCTTCCTAACCAGGTTTAGCGACCCACACTCTAGCAGCCGTCTTACTAGCCAATAGCAGATATTTGGATTACCATTCTATCCCGCGACGCAGAGTGGAGAGAAGCCTGCAGTCTGGATCCCGGTTTTTGGCAACTAGAATGAGTGAACTATAGTAGGGTTAGGGCTCTCACCTACGGTATAGTGTAACTTTCCTGCCAGTCTTTCTCTCTCTACTAGAGGTGACTTGCATGAGCGTGGTGCCATGTGCTGGGTAGTAACAACCATCACGATATAAAACTAATGAAGACAAAGAGATAAATGGAGCCCTACAATAACCATAAAATACCTGATAATTATTTCCAGACAGCAGCCATCATAAGAGGCCTACTGGGGAGCGATGTTTCCAGCGCGGCCTGCGGTAGTTAGGTGGTATGTATATATTCGCTACCCGCTCCCAGGTTATCTTTAAGAATATCTTTCCGCTAGAGCTCCGATTACGTATACTATCCCACCGTCGGAGTGGGGTTATTCCGTACCCTGCCAAGCCAGCTCAGCCCATTTCTGTAGATGACGTCGTTTACGCCAAGCCGTTTCAATCTTTAGCATTCGTGTTGGTTGTCTTTGTGGCTTTTGTTGCATGCGAATCCTCCACCCAGAAATTAATGAAATTGTCATTGAAGAGAGAAGCGCTGGTTATCTTTGTTTTGTGCCCCTAGAAAGCTAGCGCGCGTTCTTGTTAACCGTCTAAGTTGAGTCTAAACAAAGCTTTAAGTCACGAATCCATAATGTCCAATGAAAGTCCCCTACAAGAGGTCAATGATCATACCGCGTAAACATTTGGGCTTGGGCTTTGGGGGATTGCAAGAGGCGAATATGTACCTCATGGCGGGAAAGTGTAAAATCTATCTGAATTGCGAAGATGAGATGTCACGGCTGAAAGTATGAGTAGTAGTGGGGATCAAGAGGTGTATAGAGTACAGGTTAGTTGCTAGGTCACACCTCTTTACTTCCATGATTTTCCTTCTGGTTTATAGTTTTGTAGCCGATGTTGCAATACCAATTTTTACAGGGCTTGAGATTACTATGACACCTACTGAGTCGCTTTGCTATGTCGACCGCGGGTACCAGGTACCGGTAGGGTTTGGCACGATGCGGCAGGTTACTAGGATTAGGGGCGTGGGGAAGTTGGAACGGAAAGGTACTGCTAATTGCTCTTTGTAGCTTAATCGTGACTGAACATCCTGGCCGTTCCAACTGCGATTGTAACAGATTGGTTCTGATTGAATATAAAGACTATTATATGAAGATTTGTATAGGAGTAAGGGATTCGTTGTGGTAAGAACTAAAATAGGTAGTAGGGTACGCTGCATTCTAGATATAAATATACTTTGATCCTATCTCGTAAATTTAGGGCTAGGTTAGTCTTACCTTAGATGTTTCAAGACAAGTTCTTCGACTATTTGATACCTGTATGTGATTGGTTAGACTTTATTTTAAGCTCTGACCTCAATGGGTAAGGCTAGTCTGACGAGCACCCCTGATGCAAAAGCTTAAGTGATACACAAGGGGATTGAAGTGTAACTATTCCCAGATTCCCTGGCGGTATAGAACCGCATAATAGATAACAGTACGTCAGATAAGCTGCTTCTTAGTGTTTTTTTAGGTTTCAAAAGCCCGTCTACTTTGAAAGAGTTACGTCCCAGACCCACCACTCCTTATTCTAACTCCCTATTACGTCGCCGTGTATGGCTAGTTAACGCAATACTACGGCGTAACTTGTTAAACGGTAAAAATTCAGATGCTCGATAATCATGTGGGGTGTTCGACGTATTTGGGTCTCCTCAGGCTGCCATTGCTCAGCTATCGAATGATGTTACCGGTACGTGTATCACCGAGATAGATTCCTCGGAGGAAACTGAAACTAGCGGCATCATTGAAACGAATCTCGAGGAATCACATGATATTAAGGATTTTTTTTTGGCTCGGGTAGACTATAGCTCTCAGGGGTAGGCTTGATAATGAACTCCTGATGAAAACTAGGGGCGAGAACCAGGTATCTTCTTACAGGGCCTAGGGAAGGCTTGGTGCAGAGCGCACTTTTTGCTGTAAAGGATGATATCAAGTTTTCTAGGCTTAAAGGTCTTTGCTGCCCTTAGATACTGTAGGTATCACCCAAACGATTCAATAATCAAAACTATCAGTACGTTTCTAAGGAGATAAATCCTACCCGCCTTGATCTAAGCTCGAGCAGGTACATCTCCGAACCAATGAAGCGAGTGCGAACATCTACAGCACGAATTTGAGTTAAATTTTAAGGTAGTGTAAGTTGAGAGGGCTAACCAAACCTATGGGTGTTTATAATCTAGCTTTTCGACGAATTCTATTTATTTTATCAATAGATCCATAGATGACAAGAAAAGTTAATCCCTACTCATAAGCCTAGGCCCCGAGTGTGATATAGGTGAGAAGCTATGTATATTTTTGGCATTCTGCCCCATCGCTTTCCCATTAGCCTGAGTAACTTTCGTTCATGCTATGTTTTAGACCGTATGCCATGTCTATGCACCCAGATAAATAGATAGATAGATAGATTTTCATGCACGCATCCAGCCCTTAGGCTATGGCGGCTCTATGCACCCAGAAATCATCAGCTATGGTATCGGTCAGCGAGAATGATAGGTTGATGTTCCAAATTTCATTAATTTACATAGGGTCTACTACCTAGGCGCGTTCATTAAATACTGGGAATGTTGCGACGAGCCACGCCCCACCAAAAATCGTTGTGAAACAGCTTCAAAACAACTAAATCGACTATAGTAGTAGCGAGATGATAACAGCTACGCATAGTGAATAGTCATCGGGCAGAAATTATTGCTTTGACTTTATGGTTTGTTGATTTGGGGTTGCATTACGATGTGGTGGCTCGCTGCAACATTTCCCAGTACTTAACGAACGCCTAAGCTGTAACTAGGTGCAAATACTTCGGGCTAACCAGATCCCCCTTAAGAGAGTTGAACACAGGAGGTATGCCAGTCAGGAAAGCCATTTTGTGGATGAGTAATCTGTGGAACAAGATTTCCTACCTAGCCTCCCTTATGCGATAGTGCTTGCTATGGAATAAATCCCCACGCTAAGGTTGCCACAACGCCACACAAATGGACTGAAATTCCGTGGGGATTTATTCTTGCAGCAAGTACGTAAACATAAAACATAAACGTGCAAGAAGATGTTGTAAGAATGCTGATCTTTGAAGAGATTTCTAATGTCAAGTAATGACCAAGGATTCCCCTGAAATGGCTCCGGCGCGCGATGTTCTTAAAAGTTAATGTGAATATAGCCATCGAGTTAGCACCAACCGCTTTCTAAGTTTCAATGTATGAGTTCCCAAAATAACTCAAGTGGTTGTTTGAACTAATTATCCCCAATGAGACGAAAAGAGAACCTTCAGAGTAATTCCAAAGAAATTGAGACGTTGAGACGAGCTCGGTGCCTTTTGCGGATCGGACGAAGGGCTTCACCACTTGGAATTAGGATAGTCAGGAAAATGGGTGGTGTGTCGATCATTGTGCGATGCTACTACCCTCACACACGCCACCAGCAAGCCAACAGCTCCTCACCTTTCTCATGTTTTTGCCCACTCCTACCATCAGATCCCCCAAATACGCCAAAATTTCGCCGTATCAAGTTTTTGCACATTATCCAGCCACCCAATGGGAAATAACTCTATGGGGGACCGCGACCACAGCATGAATAAAGACAAAATTCACATATTATGATATTAAACTATAGCGATTAGTTAGCATTACCACTAGAATTCTGGAAGTTCTAATATTCCTCGCGGGCCTTCGAGGCGTGCGAATACGTGTGCAACAAACGTAACCCTGATCTCCCACCATTCACTTATCGCATCTCCCACCCATTCTTCATGCGAGTTTGCCAAAGTTTCTCAAACGGCAAACCAATAAAGAGACAAGAATGCATGCCAGCCTTTCGAGGGACTCCAGAGTCATCTCACCAGTTGAACCGAACTCTCATCGATAACCCACGTGAGGGGTGTTGATCTATCTTCCCAGGCCACATTTCCAGCTTCAGTCACCCTCCTTCGTCAAAACGTATTCGAAATAGAAGACATGTAGCAGAGTCCTGAGGTAGGACTGTTGAGATAGAGTATGTGGAGTTACGTTCCTCACTTACTTGATCGGGTAACTGAGACACTTTGTAGCTAGAGTCACTCACGCCCACGGGCTATGGTGAGACTCAGATATACATAGGAATTATGCATAATACGCAGGTGTTGCTCTATGGCTTCTTTAGGATGCCCACCAAAAAACCTGAAATCAACCATACCGTGGGCGCAACTCTACCTCTAGTGTCCCCAGTTACCTATTTGGGTAAATGAGGACAAGATTGTTAGAGCACAGAATTTAAAGGAAGGCAAGCTTGTGGTTCTGCTAACCGACCACTGGCGCCACATGCATAACTTTAGTGTTTGGCCAGGTGAGGTGAAGGGATTGAGCCACAACTCAGAAATAACGAATCGGAGGGGTAAGTCTGTCGACAGGTGGCGGTGCGGGCAGAAGATGTTGGTTTTTCTTCCCCTTTCCCAACACCCTGAGAGGCCTAATAAAATGCATAATGAATAGAGAACACTCTATAAAGAAATATTGACCTAGTTTATTTGATAAAACCGAAAAACTCGGGCGAGTAAACGAGATTTTTGATGTCATCAATGGCTTGAGCAATTCGGCGCTCTCGCTCTGCTTTATTCCGCTGCAGTACCTTTCTCTCGTTGATTGTATACGTAGGCATTTTGGGCTGGTATCGTGGTAGGGAGGAGTGGTGGAATGTGCTGTCATGCACGAGAATGCGGGGGATCTTTACATTTAAACTAAGCATCTCGCTACTAGGTAACGCACATGTACATGTAGTTTGTTAATCAAGGCCGCCAAGCCTCGCTGTAACTTCTATGTCCTCAGTTGCTCTATTTCCTGAAGCAAAAAAAGCGGGTTGTGACTTGAGCCTCCGAAAAAATGATTTAGTCTCTAACTAGTCGACTAGGGCCAGACTGCGCCAAGCTAGCCCAGTCCATCCTAGGTATCAGTTTTTGGTCGGACCGGACGATTGGTTGCGCTGCAAGTTAAGAGCATTCAAGCGTAGCGAACGGCCTATGGGGAAGCGAGGCGACACTCAGAATAAACACTGGTGCAGCCTCGCCAAGCCGATGCTTATCTTAGTGTCGCCTCGTTTCCCCTCTAAAATCCGCCAAAATCTGGCGTTTTACTAACTAGGTTCTCCTAACACCATTTACAAGAAAATTTCTTCAGCAAGTTTACAATTATACTTCAACATTCCACTCTACCCTTCGGGTTCTGCAGCTTCGCTCGACTTTTTTCAGCTGGCACTCGGTACAATGGGTTTAATGCACACAGCATACAACTACCACGCAGTAATAACTTGTCTAGCTCAGAACAAAATACTTCCGCGCAGCAATAGTAACGGAAAGCTTAATGTCAACAATATCGCTAGTGTCGTTACAATCATTACCGGTATTCTGGCTGTTATGATAGCTCTTGCTGGCCTCAGGTTTTGGCAGAAGTGTACCCAGAGGAAGGCAACATTGATAGTACCCAGCCTTATCCCACGCACCCTCACCGCGATTCATCTAACACATTATAAACCCAGTCAAGCCTCCAAGAACCGATAATCGACAACAACGGTCCGGGAGTTTTGACTGAGGCTCCGTTGTCGGCAGCGCTCGATAACGCCGCCAATGCTCCTCAAATACCGCTTCAACGAGCTACGCTCCCAACTCCAATCATCGAGTCTCCCCAAATAGCGCCCGGAAGACAAGACGAGCAAGACCTTCAGGAAGAGAACCACTCTGAGCCGAGTAAGATTACGGTCCCCGAGAAGTGTTTAACTTGGCCGCGGCATCGGAGTCTGAATGGATGAATTGAACGATGAATTCGGAAGTTCAAGAGACAATATTGTAAGAACCCTTTCCAGTAAGGATTAGACAGATAGCGTGATACTAACTGAGTAGTCAAAATATCACAGGAGTTCACCTGATTGTTGGTTGTGGTAGGATATTCTTGTAGAGAGGATTGGACGATAAACAGATCTGTTGGCATACGTATGGTTTCGCCTAAGGGTCAATTGGAAGAACAATTTGGTAGATAAATACTCAGATTATTCCGGGGGACTATTTAAGTGAAAATTAAGCTACTAGAATGGTGGCTTCCGACTACATGACGGATCTGGCCGGATGACGGATTCGGATGAAAAACCACCCAACCAGATTCGTCATGCGTCATCAGCGGGCTATGAAGCCTTGCTGAATCAGCGCTTACGCATAGAAAACCCGACCAGCAAAGCTCTTACTTCTTACCACATTCACCAGAATACTAGTAAGCTGGCCGGGCCCCGAATGTGTTGCGAAAACCCGGTTTATTATTCTATAAGTATTCTTTAGAGATATCAAAAGCTTTCAAATCTATTCGACAGCTGTTGTATGGCTGGGGGCGGGCTCCCTTCCTTCAGGGGATTGTCTAAATAACTAGAAATTGTTACCTCTAGCTCTAACCTGTACGTACTCTAGGCAGATATTTCAGCATGCTTTGGTCCCTCTCGCCGCATGTGTTTCTCTCATTACCCTGTAGGTGAGGTTAGTTTAAGGTTCGGGTTACTTATTAAAGGGCGCTACATTCGGGATGATCACGTGTCAACTGAGTGATACCAGGTGAGTCGTTGCTCAGCCTCATAATACAACGGTCTCGGGCAGCGGAACATGTTGGCCATGGCAGCCACGTCAACTGCACTTTGGCTGTGGGACAAAGTGTAATATCTTATTGGCTGCCGATTTGCTCTCCTCCTGGTACACTCTCCTGTCGAGTACTAGGATCAGGCATATGAAGATGGAACAGGTCTTACACTTTTTGTATGGTGACCACTACCCTGACCCGAGTGAGACAGAGAAGCTTTAACATCACAATCGCTCCTAGGTCGCACAATCTAGTGCTTTACGAGTTGTCTAATCGCCACACTCACACACTGGTCGCACACTGGTCGTCACGCTTCCCAGAAGAAGATATCCGAGACGATGCACGACTGGTTGTTGGGGTAATCGGGGTTGAGTCTGCTTCCTCGATCTACCATGATTCAAAGGACTTCTTGAAGAATGAGCTACTGGCTGCCGGCCGAAGCTATATGCACACTTATAAAACCATGGTTAACATGATCCTGAGAACCCTAGGAACCAGACCTTATTTTTCAGCCAGTATACTACCGGGAGCCCTACTTGGGCTGGGAATAAATCGTCGCTCCCGCTTGCGTTATAACGGGGTGATTTCGATGGTTGACAAGCGGGGCGTGCATAAAATGACTTGCTTTTGCACCCACGCCGTCTATCGCCCAGATTCCCGTGCCTGTTCCAATGTCTAAACCGAGGCTGGAACCTTTTTTCATGTTAACACCGTCAAAGGAGTTCAATTTCTCTGGTTAGGGATGGCTACGAAAGTAGATAGACATATTGTATGGTGCGCGCACTCTTGAATGTAGACCATGCTTTTTGGGCCGATATTCCGATGCTTACACCCGGCAGAATTGCTCAAGAAAAGCTAACAAGCCTAGGGCGGTAGTAGTAAAGCTCAATAGCTTTTTACAGAGTATAGATCCTAGTGGTTTTTGTGGAATAAAACCCCACTTTTGGCTGTAAAAAGCACCAAATGGAACATTCTAAGAGGTACCCTACAAGCGATGAGATATACGCAGGATACATGATAATTTGATTTTGAAGGTTAATTAACGATCTTTAGCAATTAGAAACACAAATTTGGACGGAAATATGTTTAGAATGGCTGGTTATGAAGATACCAAGATTGAAAATTTTAGGAGGAAAACACTGAGTTTGGTGTGGTCTGACACTATTCGTTGCATGTTTTTCTAATCCATCGATTTGATTGGTCTAGTGTGGCATAATATCCACGGCCTGTTCTGCGAAGTCAAGCTTCCTGTCCCCAAACTTCCCCAAGCCTTCCGCCAAAAAATCTGCCACGACGATAGCCTTTCCATTAAACTTGTATTTTAGCATTACCTTCTTATCCTCCTCATCTTATGGTCGCTGTCGAAAGGGAATTTCCTAATATTAATCATGCACACAGCATATGGCTACCCCGCGACAGCAGCTCGAAACAAAATGTTTCCACGCAACAATGGTACCGGAAAACTAAATGTTACCAATATCGCTAGCGTTGTGGCAATCGTTACCGGAATTCTAGCTATTATAATAGCTCTTGCTGGTCTTAGATTTTGGCGAAGGTGTACGCAAAGAAAGGCTGTGTTGACCGTACGCATTATTACTCTACTTTCATAGATTCTCTACTAACAAACCTCAGGGCCAGTCAATGGGCCAGTCAACTCTACAAGAACCGGCAATCGCTCTCACCCCTTTGAGGAGCTCGATAGACCCTTGTCTATCTACAGCACCTAGTAGTATACCCAACGCTCTCCAACCCACGCCTCAAGCTCAGCAACCGGCACACCGCGATTCAGCTACTGTATCTCATGAAAGAACATTCAGGATGCAAGGTCTTCAGAGAGAGAATTTGACCGAGCAGGATGGGCCTACCATACCTAAAAGGGCTTTGACTTGGCCCTGGCGACGAGAGCCTAAGTGAACACATCACAAGATCATAACTATAAGGTAGAGAGTCTCTTACTATTCTTAAGAATATCGCAGCTTTACGGTAGAATTAACAGTGATCGCGTTGTTGTAGGACTAAGTGCGCGCGCGGTATTACGAAGTTTTCTTTTGTTCACCACTAGAATGTTTCCCGGAGGAGTTGGAGTTTTCGTATAAAGCGTGGTCATCTTCTGTGCCTGCCCCCGGCTTTAGAATACGTACGTACGCGAAGAAGGGGTTTTCATGCTGACGCCACCAAAAGAGTCCGATTTATCTGGACAAAAAAATTACCATTGAAGTAAATAGGTGTATTATGATATCTGTGATTTTTTTCAAAAATTTCCCTCGGGTTTTGGTAAAGATCTGCCCGAATTTCTGTTTTTCAAGTCCGCTATCGCGTAGATTTTCCCGTGTCACCGACATGGCACAAGAAAAGATGAGGTATGGTTCCGGAAACCTAGAAAGTGTACCAAACTAAGGGGGAGGCAACGCTCTTGGCAGCAGGGTTAGGGTGATTTTTTAGAGGGAAGCAGGCGGAATAATTTGCTCCAGCAAGTAGGCAAGATAATGATGACCATTCCCATTCTATAATCTTAATCCCTCTTAATTCTGGACCTAACCCTACTGCCAAGAGCGTTGCCTCTCTCTTAGTTTGGTACACCTTCTAGGTTTCCGGAACCATACTAGTAGGGGGTCACGGGCGCACGGCGGATACGGTCGGACGGCGGACAGGGGTCTGGGCTTGGCAAGGACTACTGGGAAGGTACAGGACTATGGATAGGGTTCCATTTGGTTGCTAACTGAGACACACGCAGAATTGTGATCATGGGCAATAAGCCTAGATAGGAAAGTGCTGTTGATTCCGACAACAGGCACGGGTCAGGGGTCAGGGCTTGGCAAGGACTTCCGGGTCACGTTTTCGACCAGCAATAAACCCCCACGATCACGATCAGCAAGCGATTTAATTGGGGACCCGGGTTTCTAAAATAATAACCCTTTTGGGACAAAGTAGTAATTGCCACTTGCAGTTTCAAAAGCTTTTAGGAGATACTTCCCACATTAAGTACTAGTATCGAATGAAGTATGAAGTAGTCCCCAAGAAATTGTATATATTTCATTACTGTTTGGCTCGCCTATCTCCTCCAGATCGTGCGCGCTTATTAGACGCCAAAGATGGCGTCTAATTGAGGAGGAAGTCGCCAAATATCTTTCCGTATCTGTTTACTTGCGCTCGGGGCCGATCCCGGTTTTATGTGCGAATATCGGCTTCGCACCCCGTGCCTTGCCTTCCCCAAGGTTTCCCCGAGACTCCCCTACACCAATGGCTTCGTGCTGGCCTCTGATAACTCACGGATGGAGTCTGTGCCAATCCGGAGAGTGTTTCCCAACAGCTGTGCGAATGATGTTTTATGATTGAACTTACCCGAACAGACAACCGTCTTAGCGCGATATTAGATATTGCTGATATCTAATCGCAGCGCCTTACTAATCAGTATTGGCAAAAATAGTCTTACATTCCGGATTCTAGAATGGACAATTATTCGTATTAGAACCCCATGGCCCAACATCAGCGCCCCCTCTTCTTCACAGTATTTCCGTGATGCTGGATAGATGTCTAGTTTCTTCCCCAAAATAGTAAACAGCCCCTCTTTCCTTCTGCCATTGTGACCGCCATACCTTTGGAGGGGCATGCGCAGTCTCGCTAAAAGCCACACAAATATTGTTTTACTTGGAAAAGGAACTCACCTGGGTCTGTCCACGTGACTGGTTGGTAGATGAGCTAGCATACCGCGTAATCAACTATCCCTTGCAATTGTTAACAAAACCCAGCCAATCATCGTTGACTGGATTTAGATAGTAACTTTTAGATGCCTACTTTTGGAGTGCGCAGCAAGTGGCTTAATGTTGAATGTTTTTGCTGCCCCCTTCTTGATATGAGGCTCGACATGAGCGCATGGGTTTTCTGCCTTTGTTTTAAATTGGCAATATGCAACTTAGCGCTAAATAGTCGACGGTATGATCGCCCTACGATAATATAGGATTAGAGCGAACCCACAGTCCCACAAAACAGGTAGCTATCTTTATCCCATGGTCTGTAATAAAATTGCGCGCGAAAAATGGGGCGCGGTGGAAGTTCACAGTGCTGTGTTGAGTCTCTGGGACGAGCGGTTGCTACGTATGAAAATTCGAGACATGGTTCCACCACAAAAACGGTTTTACAGACTATATGGGATAGGAAAGCACCAGCGCATATTATGTAATCCCTGCCTGGTCTGGTTCGCATATTCTTATGGGGCCAGTATTCTTATGTACAAGGCGGATACTTTTACACCTCGAATTCCTATAGGGTATTTATACCGTACTGCCTTCTTTTTGAATAAGCCCGGTACTGAATGGTTTTGCTACTTTTTAAGCGCTGCTTAATACTTGATAGCTTTTCTGCCTTTATCTTGAGTAGGCGGTATGCGGCTCATGTTGGAAAGTTTTACACTTTTTTGTGTGGCTACGTGGCCACGGGCGATTGCGACCTGGCGTTAAATGATTTTACTGCCTATTTTTCGGGTGCGTGACATGCGGCTCGAGCTCGGAATTGAGTAGTTTTGCTGCCTAGTTTCGGAGGGGAAACATGCGGCTCGCGATCGGCGTTGGATGGTTTTGCTGCCTTTTCCCCCTCGGATGAGGCTCAGCGTTGAACTGTTTAATTTGGTTGCCCTCTTTTCGGGTGCGTGGCATGTGGTTTTTTTTTCTGCCTAGTTTTCGGAGAGGAAACATGCAGCTCGGCGCTGGATATTTTTGCCGTCTTTCTCTCAGATGAGACTCAGTATTGAACTGTTTTGCTGCCTTTTTTTGCTGCCTTTCTTTTTCGGATGGGCCGCATACTTCTCAGTTGTGCGGCCCTGTCGCCTTCCCTTCGATAGGAGGTACGTTTTTTGCAGTTAGGTATCTGCCGGAGTGTTGTTCCATCCCCCCTCCCCGAACCCTCCCACAAGTATCCTTAGCATCGTCTAGATTTCCTCCAGCCTTTTCATTAGAACTTCTTTTACGGCAAAAATCTCTCACTAAGCTCATGCCTTGGACTTGCAACCCCATTCTTCTTATTCTACAGCCCAAAGCGACCTTCTTGGTAATGAGTTTTGTGCATATGACGTACGGCTACCCCGGGGCAGCATTCTCTCAAGCTCGAGAGGATCATAGATTGTTTTCACGCAGTAGTGGTAGTGCGGACGTTGGCAATGTAGCTAGTGTCGTTACAATTGTTACTAGTATTTTAGCTGTTCTAATAGCTCTTGCTGGGCTCAGGTTTTGGCGAGGATGTGTCCGGAGAAAAGCAACGTTGGTGGTGCGCGCTGCCCTATTCCTACTCACAACCTCTTCGTGCAGATTATGGTGGTTTATCTAATATATCCTTAGGACCAGACAATACTCCAAGAGCCAGTACTTGGTATCACCCTTTCAGGGGATCAAACTGAGCCTCGCCCACCAACAATACCAGACAGCATACACAACGTCCTTCAATACTTGCCTCGACAAACCACAAACCACGGTTCAGTTACTGAATATCCTGAAATAGTATTGGAAATGCAAGACGTTAAGCGAGGTCTTCGAGGGGAAGATTTGACCGAGCAAGGTGGCCCTAGTAGCACTGCTACACTAAGCATTCCTAAACGGTGTTTGACTTGGCCGTGGCAGCGAGAACACAAACTATTAAGCCAAGGGACTACATATGGTAAAATCCCCTTCAACTAGCCTCTAACTGCTAGATTCTAGACAGATAATGGTTACTAACGTAGCCGTGTATTGCGACAGGAGTAATTCGTGCGTAGGATTATGGTATTTTCCCTTGTTCAAGCCAGTGGGGGTACCGGTACCGTACCTTTCAAAAGAACTGGGAAAGGAAAGTTCGAAAAATCGAACATACAGTAGTTTACGTTTAACACCAAGCTTTTCTTTGCATAAGTTAGAACGGCCGGGGTATTGATGAGTATGTAGTATTTTGCACCTTAATCATTATAAACGAGTTCTTTATGCTCATGGCTCTGGGATAGGGATCACAAAAAATATCTTGAGCTTTGAATTTTCGAGGGTTAAGGGTAACGTCCTGAAGACCCCTGGAATCGGCCATTTGTGTGATGCTGACTCAGCACGTCCTGCTTAAGAGACATGCAATAGATTAGTTTCTGGCCTCGTTTAACTGATTAAGTTTATAATTTAGTGCATAGGCAAGTTTTGATAATGAAGCTTGATTCGCACTAAAGGCCACCCCAAAACGGCGAAAAGGGAATAGCAATCGCGCGTCGTAATTCCCTGGATGTAGAGTTGAGTGAAAGATCCTAACGCAGAGGGCATGTATCCTTTTTGGCGTAGGATTATAATCTTTCTAGAGTCTTGTAGAAGAGAGGAGGGTGACTTAGTGCACGTGGGTCAACTATAGTTCCGGAAGTCTAAAATGTAGACAAAACTAACGAGGGATGCAACGCTTTTGGCGTTAATATTCTAACTATGGCTGAAAATTTTGGCTGACTAACGTGCCTTGCTATGTTTTCAACCCTAATCCTGCTGCCAAGAGCGTTGCATCCCTTGTTAGTTTTTACATTTTAGACTTCCAGAACCATACCTAGAAGCACAGTCTAGGATTACACGTAGTCTTGATGACTAAAATCTCAGAAGCGCACAATTCCTCTGGGCAGAACTGAAGCACGTATATCTGGCCTAGGTGCGGCTGGGGGAAATCTTTCAACCTCTCGGCCCTAAACAGATTACGCACGGTTCTAGAATACCAGCTCCCAAGCGAAGAAGACCATCTAGTCCAACGTCCACCATCGGGATCTCGTGGCACCCTAGTATCAGTATTCCGGATGCTGGTTGCCGTAGGTCCATGCGTACATGTATGCATGTCAGCCGGTTCAGCTGAACTTGACGCGTTGAAGTGTGAAGATCTATCAAGTGTAGCGATCATATGCAGAATCCAATTCATACAGATTGTGGTTTTGCGACTATAGGTAGGGTGTTTACCAATAATCTAGTTGGCTGGGAGTATTTACTTTTTGTGGTGAAAATTGGAATATGTGAGTAGATAGCTTAGGATAACATCCCCTATGGATTTGTCTCTACTTTCGAAAGCTCTAAATGGGAGGAAAGGCATAAAGGGGAAAGCGGGTATAACATAGCCGCTTACGTAAATTTAGTTAGCATCTCTCATATCACTTGCATACTGTGACATTTTCGATGGGATGGGGGTATTTTGAGTGTATACGTAAATTTTCGTGATATCCTATCGTTCGTTTTTGAATTCCACAATAATTTAGAGCCCCCACTAACCTTTTAGAGTGGTCATTTAGCACAGATTGTAGTACGATCTGGGGGGGTAACGTTCCGTTTCTACCAATCGAACCAGCTTCGCGCAAGAAATTGAGGGTTGCTCTACTTTAACAGATATTGCGCTAGGCTAGTGTGTTACCTTAAACACAAGCGGAAGGATGGTAAGTGCTCGCTTAAGCGCTATGACCAGGTGGTTGGGTGCGCTTAGTGATCTACAATGTGGGACCAACGATGCACACGTGGCGGTGTCAATTAGGTATGGTAGGAAGTTTTCCCTCCAGAAAAGTGTTCTAGGGGGCAGATTTATAGATGGCTGCGTTCAGAGGGTTTACCGTTTTGAAATCTTATCCAGCCTCTTCGCACGCTGTCGGTTTCGCACAATGCGGGAGGGCAGCGGGCTTTTATAAGTGCTTGTAAAAATCTAAGATGGTTGTTGCCGATATCGTGTAAAGTACATAGGAGTAGATAATCTATCTTGCCTCCTAAGTGGTGTGAGAGAAAAAAATTTCATTTTACCCTGGTTTACCAAGTATTGTACATTTTCCCGCATCATGAAAAAACGATTGGTCGTCCATGGAAGGCAGGCGCCAAATTGCCATTTCCGAGTGATCTCTCATGATTGCGGCTGCCAGTGTTCTAATTTCGCTCGCCCACATATGTAGTCAACGCTCCACGTTTGGCGACGTTCGATTTTCGGATTTTTAGTTGCGAATCAGACAGCGGTCAGTGGGGGTTTCGTCTGAAGCCAGATCTTCGGCTTCTCCCCCGTAGATCTCAGGAAATCCATTTGTTCGCAAACTTCTCAATATACACTTGCGGAGTACATGGTTAAGTGGTTGGACAATTTGTGGTAACATGCACTTGCGGTGCACGTGTGACCCCTACATGTCCCCACAGGCACCTCGCAGGATTGATGCGCTAGAGCAGCGGAGGAATTAACGAGACAGAAGGTCCCACTTTGTTACCCGAGCCGCATTATACCCGCCGCTCTATCCTCTTTCCCCGAAGGAAGGGGGGGAAAGGTCTTAGTTTCAGACAGTGATTTCACACTCGGCTTGTGTTACAATCGAACCCTGACTCGAGCTCGATCGAAAACTTTATATATATGGCGGACAATCCTGCACGGCGCGCTCTCTACTCTTTTCTCTCATGCCCTCAGCCTCCAAAATTTCCCGGGCCTTTTATCGAAATCTTTGACTAAAGCCTTTTCTCTATCCTTGGCGTTTTTTTAGCTGCCGATCAAGGAGGATTTCCCAGTTTCAATCCGATGGGTCTCGTGCACATGGCATATAACTCCACCGCGGTAGTATCTTATCGAACTCAAAACGGAATATATCCGCGTAGCAACGCCAATGTCAACAATATAGCTAGCGTTGTTACAATCATTACTGGTATTCTGGCCGTTCTGATAGCTCTTGCTGGCCTCAGGTTTTGGCAAAGATGTGTCCAGAGAAAGGCAGCGCTAATAGTATGTATTACCGCCCCACTACTATACACAACCTCTGCATACAGTGCATGATAGTCCGTCTAATAAATCCTTAGGGCCAGTCAACGCTCCAAGAGCCAGTACTCGATACCACCGGCTCGGGGGATCAGACCGAACCTCGCCAGCCAACGCCCACCAGCACACATAACACTCTTCAACACTTGCCTCGGCAAGCCACAAACCACGATCCGATTATCGAACCTTCTGAAATAAGATCGGAGATGCAAGATGTTAAGCGAGATCTTCAAAGGGAGGATTTGATCGAGCAAGGTGGCCCTAGTACTGCTACGTATACAATAGGCCTTCCTAAACGGTGTTTGACTTGGCCGTGGCAAAAAGAACCCAAATGATCAAATAAAGAGACTACTTATGGTAAAATTCCCAGCTACTAGATGCTAGACAGATACGAGTTACTAACATAGCTATTTTATTGCTACAGGAGTAGACGTGCACGTAGGGTTATGGAATTCTCATTTGTTTAGACCAGTGGAGGTATTTCCTAACAAGGATCGAAAAAACTTTGAAAAAACCAAGCGTACTCAAGGCGCCGTTTTGAAGTGACTTACCTGATAAGGAAGTTTCTTGTTCTCCGACCAAAAACTTCGAAGCAGTGGGAATATGAAATAACCAGATATGAGAAGCTAGAATATGGTAGTATCTCCCTTAAAATCCACGCCTAAAGAGCTCTATGGGGGGAAAGAGTATCGAAATGGTGGGGAAAAGATGCCAAGCGAGATCTTGAAGACTGCCAAGTATTCCTTTAGCCAATGAAATGGCCCAAATCACCGATTCTTGCCTTTTCAGGTAAGTCACTTCAAAACGGCGGCTTGAGTATATAGTTTGCGGATAAATATCGAATTTTTCCTTTGTGCGAATTCGAACATATATACAATACTTTACACCTTAATCGTTGTAAATTAGCCCTTCCCTCCGCTTCTAGATCCGGGCAGTAGTCAAACGGTTTGAACAAAAGATTACTTTGAAATTTCGAGGGCAAGAGACAATAAAAATGGCAAGGGTCATTTTTTGTAGCCTCGCCCAGGCTTTGTGGCGGTTGTGGCGGTTGTGGCGGTTGCCAGTACCTAGTCTGGATGGCGTTATACTCCGGACTGCTGACTAATTATTTACGCAACGCAAAGGCTACCCTTTAGCCTCGTCTGGCTTGTGCGTGTGGCTGTACAAAATTAGTTATTAGTAAGTACTTTTTTACATGCAAGCCTGAACGAGGCTACTGTTTTTGATTGACGACTTGTGCATACACGTACTTCGTTTATGAGCTACCGTATGTACTACGGGTGTAGGCCTAGGGGTAAGGTGACGGTGCGGG
This sequence comes from Paragyromitra xinjiangensis, assembly GCA_038503065.1. NCBI lineage: Eukaryota > Fungi > Ascomycota > Pezizomycetes > Pezizales > Discinaceae > Paragyromitra > Paragyromitra xinjiangensis. The sequence continues at coordinate 116,316 of JBCAMK010000004.1, forward strand.
CAGAAGATGTTGGTTTTTTCCCCCCTTCCCCAACACCCTGAGAGGCCTGATAAAATGCATAATGAATAGAGAACACTGTATAAAAGAAATGTTAGCCCAGTTTATTTGATAAAACCGAAAAACTCGGGCGAGCTCGAGTCTCTCAAGCAAATGGCTGCACCGCCACCTGTCGACAGACTTATCCCCACTCGAAGTACTCTTCAAATACAACCTGCACTTGCCCCGTGGCTTACGCGTAGAGTAATTTTCTGAATGGTCGAGTTCCTGTGGCTCTCTCTTTTTCTGCCATATTCGGTACCATATTAAGTTTAGCGTGAGGCAGGTGCAGGTCGTATTTGAGGAGTACTAGGGTGTAGGGGAAAGTCTGGCGACAGGTGGTGGTGCAAGTAAAAAATCCCAATTTCTTCTCCCCCTCCACAGCTCCCTGAGCGGCCTGATAAAAACGTCTAATGGACCATGGATGCTATGTATCAAACATCAAACGAATTTAGTTGGCAAAAGTATGAAATTCAAACGAGCTTGAGCCCACTGAGAAAATAGCTGCACCGCCACCTGTCGCCAGGCTTACCCCTACACCCGAGTACATACGGTAGTTTATAGCCTCGTTTAGGGTTGGTGCATGTGCAGGGTTTAGTAATGAATCTTAATCCGCGCAAAAGAACACTCTTGGATACATTCCCATAGGCGTAGATAGCAGTTCTTGGACCCTAAACCCTTGGCTGATTATTCGAATATACACTAAGCAAGCTTCAACACCCTATCATTTCCTTTCCTTTCCAGCTAATTATCTCTTCTACGATCCTAGTAGATTCCCGACACTACCAATAGTACCATTCACATCTTCGGAGTTATGTTTTATCTCTGCACGACACTAGCTTCCCCTAAGCTTATGCTGAATTTAAGTAAGAAATTATCGTAAGTACCTTATTAATTGCGTACTTACGGTACACAGTCACGTACGACGTCCGGGTTGCCTTCCCGAGTGAGGTCACCTCAGATTCCACCTCCATTTACCGCTCTCCTAGAGAAGGGAATTCTAAATTTGGTGTTACTGATCGTTGTACTACGGGTGTAGGGGTAAGTCTGATGACAGGTGGCGGCGCACGTAAGAGTTCCCAATTCTCCTCCCCCTTCCACATCTCCCTGAGAGATCTGATAAAGATGTTAAAGGATCAAGAATGCTATGTGCTAAACATCAAACCAAGTTGGTTGGTAAAAGTATGAAATTATAGCGAGCTTGAGTCCCTCGAGAAAAGTGCTCCACCGCCACCTGCCATCAGACTTACCCCTACACCCGTAGTATATACGTAATTGATAAAGCTTAAGGTAGTCACTACTTAGCGCAGGGCAAATATTTAACCACCAAACCTTAGTAATATTCGTCTTGGCGAAGGTGGGAGTGAGGTATCCCTGGTCTAGGCGCTAGCGCTGAAGATCGCTGCACGAGGTAAGTAAACTCCAAAAGCGACGGTTTATTAATTATAAGTACATATGTGGGGTGGTGGGTGTAAAAGAAGCTTAGAGGGTGTATATAATGTCGGGCGTGCTGTGAAGTACTATCTCGTGACTGGAGATTTAATCTTAGGCTAGTGATTCGTATTAAACCCTTACCCGTAAATTAGATCTCAACCTATTTTGCGATCAATACTACGAAAACCAGCAATTGACACTACTAAGAGTAACAACACCCGCGAAAGCTTCATTAACTTCTAAGATCTCCATCCCAGCCGAGACGTGATTCTCAATCTCACAGGATACCGTATGTACTGAGATGATACGACCTCGCACCACACTTTTGCTAGAGCCGATATGCAGTAGACTGTGGTTCATGTCTATAGATGTTAACCTTCGCAGCGTCCCTGAACACTACTCCATCCTTTTTTCTCATCAGAAAATTTCACTTAAATCTCTTGTGCTGGTCGTCGTGCCGTCATACTGAGCTTGCTCTACACAGGTTCTGGCCACCAAAGCCACAGTCTGCTCTTTATCGGCGCTGGGAGAAGTGTAGCGCGGGGTCGTATCGTCCTAGGACATACGGTGCCCAAGTATCGGCGCTAGACTAAGGTTCTGACGATGTTTATCGCCCCTCTGTACCTTGCCATAGAGTATTCCCCCTTAGAGACAGAACCTAGACTTACGGTAAGCTCCCCATACTCCAAGGAACCGAAATCGCCGAGCAGGGCCTGCGACAGAGCACAGGGACTAGTGAATAGCAGGAAGCCCTGATCTCATTATATTGCTCTGTACCGCTTTTAAAGCTTCGTAAGACCTACCGCCTGACTGAAAACGGCTGTAGCAGGGATACCACGGGCACGGGTGGGGGGGGGGGGGGCAGCGGAGAACGTGGCCGGACAATCAACAGGAAACCCAAAGCTATACCACACTCTAGGTAGCGACTATATCATGTATGATCTGGAAGCACCAAGCACGATGTGCTGCAGTCTACCTGCAATTTCGTTAGCTCACCAATTCCCCGCTTGGGGGAATGCCGACGTAATAAACCCAGAATAATAGACTCTACCGAGCTCCGAAGAACCCACACCGTAGCAGCACACCGAGCTTGAATCTAGTAGGGACCGAAGCTGGCAGACGATGCTGCAGTCCGTCGTGACCCAATTACGGTCGACTGTAGTCAGACTGACCTGTTAGATTCTAGCTCTAAATCTCCAATGAAATCTTGCCGTATTGGGTGAGCTGATTGATTGATTTCCTCGCTCCCTCCTCCTGCTTCCATTCTTCTTTTGATAGCCTCCGATGCTCTACAAGCGCGGGAAATGCATCAGTATAGTTGTAGGAAAATCCATCATACTTTTTACAGAGAGAGAGCTAGCAAATGCATCAAAAACACCGCAAAAATTTGTATGGGGAAAGCACCAAAGAATGCATCAAGAGTGAAAAATCACACCTTTCCTAACAACTTTCCCAATAGTAGACCAAAATAAGAAGAAAAAAATAGATCCTTGGAGGATTGAACTACCGCACTTCAGAGCATAACTCAAACATTACCACCTAAGCTGCAACTCCATATAATGAGCCCTAGTTAACCGCTAATTGAACCCAAAAATCTGCTAAATATACCTTTCTAGATGCCTTTCTTGATGCCTTTCTCTACGACCTTCCTAGATACACCTTTTCTGATGACTTTACTGATGCCTTTTCACAAGCCCTAGACAGTTAATTAAACTCCTGGAGTCTCCCGAGTCTCCTGATAATCCCGAGCCTCCTGGAGCTGAGGGAGGAAATAATTATTTTTGCTGATGTTGATGCATCAGTCAATAAACCTTTGAAAGCACATCAGCAAAAAACGGAAATGCCGTAAAGTCCCTCTGGACGCCAAAATGCCATGGCGGAAACCTACCCTTCTAGACGCAGTGTGGTCCAACTACACGTCGTCCAGAAGACATGGGGTAGGAGCTCTGGCCGTCTGAAAGGCAGCGCTGTAGGCTCTGATCGTCTGGATGAGCTCTGGTCGCCTGGTCGGGCTCTGGTCGTCTGGATGAAGCCTGTCGACCTCTGTACGTCCGGGGGAACCTCTTGCGGGGCCAGCACATTTTGGTAGGTTTGGAATTGCACGCTTTGCTTGTATGGCTCGTATGGCTTGTATGGCTCGAATTCGTTCTATTGATTTATTTACTATTCTATGGATCTATCTATATATATATGTACAAACATTTACTACCCGCAGCGAATCGACCTATTGGCGCAGGCGGCGGAAGCTGCAGCAGCGAATTGGCCATATGGCGGAGGCAGCGGAGGCAGCGGAGGCAGCAGCAGCAAATCGACCATATGGCAGAGGCGGCGGAAGCTCAGGCAGCGGATCGACCATGTGGCGGAGGCGGCGGAAGCTGCAGCAGCGGCGGAAGCTGCAGCAGCGGCGGAAGCTGCAGCAGCGGCGGAAGCTGCAGCAGCGGCGGAAGCTGCAGCAGCGGCGGAAGCTGCAGCAGCGGCGGAAGCTGCAGCAGCGGCGGAAGCTGCAGCAGCGGCGGAAGCTGCAGCAGCGGCGGAAGCTGCAGCAGCGGCGGAAGCTGCAGCAGCGAATCGACCATATGGCGGAGGCGGAGGAAGCTCAGGCAGCGAATCGACCATATGGCGCAGGCGCAGGAAGCGCAGGCAGCGAATTGACCCTATGGCGGAAGCGGAGGAAGCGGCGGAAGCTGCAGCAGCGAATTGACCATATGGTGGAGGCAGCTGCAGCAAATCAACCATATGGCAGAGGTGGCGGAAGCGGAGCCAGCGAATCGACCTATTGGCGCAGGCAGCGGGAGCTGCTGCAGCGAATTGACCATATGGCGGAGGTGGAGGAAGCTCAGGCAGCGGATTGACCATATGGCGCAGGCAGCGGAAGCTGCAGCAGCAAATCAACCATATGGCGCAGGCGCAGGCAGCGCAGGCAGCGAATCGACGACCTGCCAGAGGCTGGCAGCGAATTTAGCTGCCTCCTGAGCTCGCTTAGGCGGAAGCAACGAGGCAGGCAGTGTGAATCGAACCGAGTCTAGGAGGCATATCAGCGGGAGTCAAATAAACGGAAGCAAGATGTTACCTAGGAGGCTCTTGGGAAGCAGAGCTTATTGCATGAAGCCTAAATCTCACGATGTTAGTAGTGTTGCGAGGTAGAGAATGGGTGGGAGAGAATAGGGGGAAGCAGATGGGAAGGAATAGGGGGAGGTGTCTTAGTAGGCGTTGCTTAGGCGTTGCTTAGGCGACACCTAAGCGAAGTTTGAAGATTTTGAAAATTGCTAAGTGCCTAGGGTCAGGGTTTTGACTTAGCGAAATAAAAAAAAAGTTCCGGCAGCTACACGCATCGGGAGGGTGTCGGACGCACACAGGTCGGTCGGTGAAAGCACGGGCTTCTAGAAGGGCACTCGGGTGTTGGCTGGTGGTAAGAGTTACTCAGAGCGCGTCTAGATGCAGCACAGGCGCAGGCAGGCCGTCAGGAGGGGTTCGAGAGGCAATGCCCGTCTTCTAGAGGGTCAAAATGCCATTATACAATGTTACCCTTCTGGATGCCTTTTTTTTTTTACTGATGCATTAATTGGGGAAATGACCAATCAGGCAATAGTAGATAGTATAGAGGATGAATATGACCTAACAAAGCCAAGCGCAGTTGGAAAGCGACGGGTTTTGACTACTTGGTGTGTGGGAGATGCATGGTATCAGTTTTGTATAGAGAAAAAAGATCTGATACAGCAGGCTTTTAGAAAACTGGGGCTTGCGTTGCCTATAGATGGGAGTGCTGATAATGAGTTAGATATTAAAGATTTTTCAGGGCTGGAAATTGGTGACTGGAGGCATGATTTAAAGATAGTTGAACCACATGCAGACGTAGAAAGGGATCATGATGATATACCTGTAGAATATATAGCGGGTGGCGAAGACTAGAACTATAATATGTAGTAAATCATGTAAATATGATAGCTAGTAAATAGTAGCTACTACTAATTAATAATTAATAATACTCTATACGCCTTCCTCACGCATAATACCCTCTTCCATTTTACTGATTGTGCTGGGAATTCTTCTGGCTTTGCTGTGTTGCTGAATGCCACCCGCAGCAGTGTGCTAACTTGCATCACCAACGATCACTCATATCGGTTACCCTACCTTACTTATCCTGGCATGGAGATACCGGACTTAACCAATTATCCGAGTAACTACGGTAGTACTACTCGCTCACGTTTCTGGCGGTTAGTCCACGAGTCCTATTCAATCTCTGTTCGTACCGTAGTAGGGGATTGGTGTTTAACATATTCCTATTCTTGTATCTTCCACAGCCCTCGCAGCTTACCCATGTTTCTGTCAAGAACGTAAGCGACCCTACGCACATGCAGGAGGAAAAACCACACGCTTAACTGGGGTTAACAGCCGATCACACCACGCACCACTAAAATGTCAAAAGCATAGCAAGAGACCTTACTGAGAACAATTTGGAAGCAGCGGTGCTACCACTCACTACACTAGGGAAGGGTTTTCTCGTTTCCATTTGCTCAAGGGTTAGGGTTTTGCAAGCAGACGCTTCTTACTTCAACCTCTTAGCGCTATTTCCGTTCTCCCAGGATACTCAAACCTTATTCCCGCATAAGACTCATCCCCGCCATTCCAGAGGTTAAAATAAACACTAAGCCCCAGCCGCACCTTATCCAACATATTAATGTTATCCCGCGTCCGGTATCACCCACCACTAAACCTAACCCTGATACTGGCCCACGGAGACTCGATCGGTGGAACAATTTCCGGCGGGGAATGATTCTCCGACGGAATAGTAGTTAAGGACATATCTACCGACCCGTCCTATGAATCATAGAAGACACTGCAGGGAGTATACTCCCAACCCTAACCCACTGATTAGAAGACTACTCCGCCTCGCCCAAATAGGTAAATTCCTCGTAATAGCCAACAGTTACCGGACCAACCCCGTTGCTACTAATCTGGTCCGTACAGTAAGTGCTTCTACCACTTTCATAAGCCAATCCGAATCACAGCCACGACGTGTTGTCCTTGCAGCGGGAAACCGGCATTACAGCGGTAATCCACCATTAAGCGACTGATTACGTCGGTAGGTTGATATGACGCACAGCCAGCGAATGTACCTGATCTTCAGGGTTTAACCTATGGAAGTACCGTATTATCTCGGGGATAGGAAACTGGCCTGGACTAATAATTCAAAATTACTCTATCGGGGAAGTAAATTATCGACTGGGCAACAATTCCCGATGCTCAACAGTCACTTTTGACATTTTCCCGAGGCTTTTAGAGGACCGATTTAGAAGTGTGTAGTCTAGGCTAGTTTCCCATTCGAGATAATACGGTACTTCAGATCCGACCCGGCTTACTTGGGGATTACCGTTTGCAGCCCTACCGCCTGCTGCGGCTGAAGAGACGTGGTCGTGGTATATAACAGGGCACATCCACGTCTTTCCCACGGCACAGTAACCATGCGTTTCTTCCTTCTCCTCCTGTCTGTAGCTGCTACAGCTGCACTTAATATTACCCAACCACTTGATACCGCTCTACCAATTGTCGACCTCGGCTACGGCGTGTACCGTGCTAGCTCCTACAATGTACTCTCCCTTCTACTATAGCTATACGCGCGCTAACGAAACAGGCAACAACCGACGCCTACACGTTCTCTAATATCCGTTTCGCGGCGCCTCCGGTAGGAGAGCTACGGTTCAGCCCGCCGCAGCCGCCGAAAGTGGATCGTTCAGTCGTGCATGATGGCTCCGAAGGGTGGATTTGTCCACAGGCTGAAGCGGGGTATTTAGCTGCGTTTGGGGATAGTCGGGCTGTGGTTCCTACGAGTGAGGATTGTTTGTTTCTGGATGTTATCGTACCGAGGAGGGTGTTGAATGGTGAATACGGTCGTGTTCCTGTTCTATTCTGGTAGGCCACCACCCACTACCTCCACACCACCCAACTAACACCTCCAGGATCTTCGGCGGCGGCTACACCCTTGGTTCCAAAACCGCCACCGGCAGCCCCTTCCCCATCCTCTCCACCTCCCCCTCGCCCGTAATCTGGATAGCCCCCAACTACCGTCTCGGCCTCTTCGGCTTCCTCGCAGGCCCAACCTTCACCCTATCCAACAACACAATCCCCAACGCGGGTCTCCACGACCAACGCCTCGCCCTGAAATGGGCACACTCCCACATCCACCTCTTCAACGGCAACCCCACCTCCATAACCGTCATGGGAGCCAGCGCCGGCGCCGGAAGCATAATGCACCACCTGACCGCCTACGGCGGCCACACACGTCCCCTCTTCCAGCGCGCAATCCCACTCGGCCCCGGGTTCTTCCTCGAGGGCGGCCACGCCGCCGCCGAAGCCGGATACACCGCTGTCGAAACGGCCACCGGCTGCACCGGCAAAGGCGTGGAATGCATCCGCTCCATCAACACCACCACCCTCCAGGCCATCAACGAGGACCTCATATTCGGCGCCAAAGCCCCGGCAATCGGATACGGCCCGGTGATAGACGGTGACTACGTCCCGGATTCCCCGGCGTACCTGCTTGCGTTGGGACGCCACGTGAAGGGGGTGGATGTACTCGTTGCCGATGATAGTAATGAGGGGTTTGTGTTTACGGATCAGACGCTGAATTTAACGGGGGCTGCGGGGGTCACGAGTATTTACCCTGTGTTGTCGAATGCGACGATCGCGGCGTTGTTGGGGTTTTTCCCGCCTCCGGGGAATGGAACGGGGTATACGAGTGTTGCGGGGTTGAGGACGGAGTTGACGGGGGAGGTTGGGTTTAATTGTAATAGGTGGTCGATGTCGCAGGCGTTTAAAGGGCGGGCGTGGAATTTGGTGACGAGTATTGCGCCGGGGTATCATGGGACGGGGGTTACGGTGCTGTTTAAGGGGGGTCCGACGACGCAGGTGGCGGGGGAGGTGACGGAGGGGTTGAGGAGGGCGGGTATGAATTTTGTGGTTAGGGGGGATCCGAATGAGGTTGGGGGTGGGGTGTTGGGGGTGGAGTGGCCGGTTTTTGAGGAGGGGGTGGGGTTGAGGGTTAGTGGGTGGAATGCTAGTGTGGTGGATGCGGCGGGGGATAGCGCGTTTTGTGAGTGGTGGGCGAAGGGGTTGGTCTTGAGTTAGGGGTGGAAATAATCGGTGTTTGGTTATAGTGGTTTGATTGGTGGATTAGTAGTGGTTATGTGGTGTTACGGTACTACTAGAATCTATTATTGTTGTGGTACAGGGTTTGTAGTACAGAGTTTGTAGACAGATATCTGATTGGATGAGTAATAAACTCCCTTAGTAGCGTTCCTCCAATCAGAAGTTGTCCTCAGTCGAGTGACAGTGAGTGAGCCAAGAAGTGAGTGACGGGTAGAAGTGAGTGACAGGGTCAAAGTGAGTGACGGGGTAAAAGTGGTGAAACCCTAACCCGAGAACCGTCACAGCGGTCGGGTGTTGTCTCTTCTTCTCTTGTCTCCTCTTCTCTTCTTTTCTCTCCACTCTCTTCTTTACCATCTCTATTCCCTCCTCTCACCACCTTTATCTCCCCTCTCCTCTCACCACCTTTATCTCCCCTTCCCTCACTATCTTTATCTCCCCCTCTCTCCCCCCACTCACCATGTAACAGTAAGCATCCCACCCCCGCTCGCTGATGATCTATATACACTGAAAATCCTGATCACTCTGTGACTTGATTAAATCTCTGTTTCTGAGAGCCTTCCATCTTCTATCCTCTGCATCCCTGCTATTCCTCCTGGACCATGCTGACACCGACAGTCCGTCTAACCGATGACTCTCAGCCGCAGATGCGTGACTCAGCGTGACAACGTGACTCATCCCATGGATTTACATAAATAGGAGGACAGATTGCAGATGCTCGATAGACTCGACGGAAATCCTAAGGATACTCACCTGGATACTATACTTGATTACAGGAATACAGATACAGATACAGGATACAGACACAGGATACAGATATGTCTACTCGTCTCACCCTCGTCTCTAACGCCTCCCAAAACCTTCGCTGTCCCCTCCTCCTCTCCCCCTCCTCTGACCCTAGGTCCGCGGTCCTCGCTACTGCAAAATCTAAACTTCGCCTTAAAAAACCCACCCGCATCTTCCTCCCTGGTGGACAAGAACTCCTCACCTCCGCTGACATCCTCTCCCACATCACCAACGACCTCACCCTCCTCATCTCCACTGGAGAGTCCTACATTGGCAACACTACCCCCCCACCCCTTCCCACCACAATACACACCATAACCTCCACCCTTCCCCTCGACCCCCTCGCCATCACCCAACTACAAACCTGCTCCCGCCTCCCCGGCATGATCTCCACCATCGGCCTTCCCGACCTCCACCCCGGCAACAAATACCCCATCGGCTGCGTCTTTCTCTCAACCCAAATCCACCCCCCTCTCATCGGCGGCGACATCGGCTGCGGCATGAGCTGGTACCGCACCACCCTGAAACCCACCCACCTCTCCACCCCATCCCACCTAAAACGCATAGCCTCCACCCTGCACCTCGAAGGCCCCTGGTCCACCCCCGAAGCCCGTGCCTCCTGGCTCTCCCCCATCTCCACCCCATACGACACCCACATCGGAACCATCGGCTCCGGCAACCACTTCGCCGAACTCCAACTCGTAGAAGAAATAACCCCCTACACCTCCCCAACATCCACCTACACCCCACCTCTCACCCCCGGTGAAGTCATCCTCCTCGTCCACTCCGGTTCCCGCGGATTCGGCCAACACATTTTATCCCAACACCCCAACTCCCCGACCACCCCGGAGGAAGTCTCATCCTACCTCAACCTCCACGACACAGCCTGCACCTGGGCGCGTCGCAACCGCGATCTCATCGCTCTCCGCTTCCTCCAATGTATCGAGTCCGTCCCACCAACATCCTCACTCGAGGTACTAGATCGGAAGATCCTAGACATCACGCATAACAACGTGGCGCTAACGCCATGGCCGCCCTCCGCGCCCACAGGGGACGTCTACATCCACCGTAAGGGCGCTGCGCCGATCGCGCCGTTCCTACCGTTGCCGGGGTCGCGCGGGACTCCGACGTTGGTGCTGCACCCGGTTGGCGACGGGGTGAGGAATGGGTTGAGTTTGGCGCATGGAGCGGGGAGGGCGATGAGTCGGGCGCGGGCGAAGGGGATTGAGGGACGGTATGGGGGGGATGTGGAGGTGGTTACGGGGATGAAGGGGGGGAGGATGCCCGGGTGGGTGGTTTGTGATGATAAGGAGTTGGTGTGGGAGGAGGCGGTCGAGGCGTATAAGGATGTTGAGGTCGTGGCGGGGGAGATGGTGGAGTGTGGGGTTGCGGTTGTGGTGGGGAGGTGTGGGCCGAGGGTTACGTATAAGGTTAGGAAGGAGTAGGGGGGGAATGGGGAAGGGGAAGGGGAAGGGGGAAGAGGGGGGAGGAGAGAGACTAACCTGGCCTAGTTAATGAGAAGCGTTTTATCCGTTTGGAGTGGCACTGTGAATGGACGTGATTTTGGTGAACCTTAGCGTGGAGCAGCTACAATCAATGCACTAAGAAATAAAGGGGTGGACAGCGATCTGATTATTTCCTCAACATAGCAGACCCAGCAATTTCCACCAAACTACATTATCTTTTGACGTATAGCGACGATTCGAGGGGCAGTCTAGCTCGAGACTCGGATTCACGTGGTGCTGGGTGGTTGGTAATGGCGGCTGGAGGATGGGTTCGAGTAGTTGGCTGGTTTGACTTGAGTGATGTTTGTGGGATCTGGAGGCGTTTCTGGGAGCTGGGGGTGGGGATTGTTGTTTGGGGTTGGCTCTGGAGGTTCGGTTGAATTGGGCCTGGGGGTAACTTTGTGGGGGTTGGGTTTGGTTGTGGTTGAGGAGGCGATGTGCGTGGTGATATGTGGGACTGGGTTGGAGGGTGGGTGGTGGTTGTGGTGAGCTTTGTGGGTGTTGGAGGTATCGACCTATAGGCTTTTGATTGGCGAGTATTTAGGGCGCGGGGCGGTGGGACTTTGGGCTCTTTTGCTGGCTGAACACAGGCGAAGGCTTAGCGGGTAAGCGAGCTCGATTGAGATCATTGCGCGAGATTATTCCTACAAGGCTTCAAGTGAGAAGTGATCACGATCGCTGCCACGGAAGGCTTGATATGGAGGGTATAGGGGGAAGAACGGGGAGACAGACAACCCTGCTAATCAGCTAATTGGACGTCTTCCATATGGCTCGCCGGTTAAAACTTGTAATACGGAATAGTAAGGAACCAACAACCAAGACCACTACAATGAAACGGGTTTGAAACGGGCTAGAGAACGGTAAGCAGAGAGAGCATGGATATGAACAATGACATACTAAATGAGGTGTTACCGCTTTATATGGTCTTTTGCAGCTGCAGCCCAATCCGCCGGTGGTAAGCTTAGTGGTGATGGGTGTAAGGATTCGGGACGTGGCTGTAGAATGGAGTTATATGCGCGAAAAGAAGCAAATATCTACGGGCTGTTCGAGTAGGTTTACTAATCGGGTATTGACAGTAGACCTAGTGGGAGGGCATTGGAAGCCCCGAAGGTTGATTAGGCTTAACTGCAGTAGAGTAGAGCTAATCAAGGAAGTCCTCTACCCTCACATCTTGATTCCTATCCTTTCAGCATGGGCTGTTGGAGATACTACTACCGTGACGTAGTATCAGCTTCCTAATACTGGTTTCCCTACGTGCCTCTACTGTCTCAGTTATTTCATAAGCTCATGTTTATTTGGCGGGTATGCAGAACTGCTCTGGGAGGCCAGCCAATCATTTGGTGGAGCTCTTTCTATTGGCTAGATACCTGTATATACAGAGGCTTTCGCCTCTAGCAAACTATCGAGCGATCTCTACAATACACTCGAGATTATTCTTTCATGGGCTAGGTTGGTGTTCGAGTGATGGATGGTGTTGGGGTTGTGCATGGGGTATCACTCGGGGAGCGAGTGATTCTCTATGTTGGATATTACTTCCTAATATGTACGGACTCCGTGACTTGGTTCGGAGGTCTTGGAGCGAAGCTCGGGCAGAGGCTCGGGCAGAGGCTCGGGCAGAGCACTCGTGGTCGAGCGCTCGGCGGAGCCTCGGGAATGGGAATAGTATGTGGACCTTTGTGGGTACGAGATCGTGGTATATAGGGGGCAGGCGCAGCCTGCTCTAGCAAGCAATCAATCGAGCTTTTACAACACTCTATGTTGTAAAATATGGGAATCGGGAGACAGAGAACTTAATCGCTTAAGGGTGGCTCTAGCACAAGCCTGAATATATAGACTCCTTTCTCTCAGCCGCGCTTGCTAGAACCTTTTAATGTCTGAGCTCGTCTTCTAGGAGACTGTTTCGCATGAGATTAGGATGCTATCTAACACTCTGTTGGAACTGGAACATGGGTTTTCGCTGCTGGTGTTTTGTTTGTTTGGCTTGCTCGGTAGGTCGGATGAGCGTTAAAGTGGCGAATCTAGAGGAGGTTGAGGGGAGTCTTGGGGGGTGCTGTAGAGGATATCTGTTGTCGAGTAGTTGTGTGTTCTTGCCGGAAGTAGGCTTGATCGTACATCGATAGACTCTAGTAGAACCAGGCTTTGGAGTTGTGTAGGGGTTCTAGCACTAGTATGCGCATGCACGAGCTATAAATCTAAGTCTGTAGAGTACGACTCTTAATCAAGTCTACCTCCCGATTCTGTTCTGCCGTGCTGTGTCGAAATAATAGGTATGCTAGTCATTATCCATCCTTGACCCTGGTGGCGTTTGAGGTGGTCTAGCTTGAGGCTGGATCTGGGCGTCTGGTTAGTACAGCTCGTCTGCTCGTCTGGCATGGTTAATAGGTCGTGGTTGGTGGTTGGTGGGATCATTGCTTGGGTGTTATTGCTGCTCTGGGAGTTCGTTACTTGGTGGGTGAGGAGCTTGTTTGTGGGTGGGGCTGAGGGGTTTAGGAGGTAGGCTCTGGTTACGTTATATGCACAGGATGTCACTTGGAGATCGAGTGATATGTCGTGTTGGAGATAGGCTTCCTAATGTCGGAAACGAGAGCGCTTGGTACACGGGTTCTCAGGGGTTACTATACGAGTATAGAGATAGAAATAAGCTGCTGGTTTTCAAAGTAGGTGGGACCGATCCCGTTCCCACCTCCTAATAAGTATTTTTAATAGTTTATGCTGGGTCGATGAGGTTCTTAGTCAGGGATCGATACAGTACTCTAGTGGGATATCGTGAGCTCCAATGTCGTGGGGATTCTCTGGTACTATGTGTGCTGTCTATAAGCTCAAGCCTATAGGGTAAAATTTAATCAAGCCTGCCTCCTGATCCTATTGAGGTTAAATAACACGTCAGGTACTCTATGAACTATCAATAACGGGTGATCGCGTACGAAGGTGGAGTTGCCTTCTCTGGTAAGATGGCTCCGGTTTCTCCTCTTTTCTGGCCGCTTCTCAAGAGAAGGGAATTTGGACACTGTGGGAGCATCCGCTGTAGACAGTTAACACGGCAGTGGGACTTTTAGCCTACAGGCTTGTGGCACAAGCACTTCCGCAGGCGATATGATCTGCTCTCTCCTTGTAGGTTGCTCTCAACAGTCTGTGCGGTAAAACATACCATGATCTCATTTCATCTATATCCTTGTCGAAGCTCAACCAAAGCTAGAATAGAACTCCAATAAAGTGTGGCTTTTACTCTTGCGATAGGAAAAAGGCCCTGGACGATGATAAGATGGATTATGATAAGCTCCACTGTCTCTCACGAGCCCCTACGGTGTTAGAGAAAATTTCCCGCATATCCTTTCGAGCTACAGGTGGCAGGGGTTTGGGTCTTACCCGATGCCATTTTTTTCGGCGGGCGTTAACCGTAGTATGAGACTAATATTATAGAACTACTTACTACTCGATTGCCGTCTTTGAAGTCTAGCTATACGGTTTTATTGTAGCGGTAGATCATGTTCCGTTCCCCGTAAACTCGTTTTTTGGCCTACTATTCACCCTCCCTAATCAGCAGCTATTCGTTCAACTTGATGTTAATCTTTTTGGAATCAACCTTCATGTGCGTGCGTGCTCGTGAATGACGGCGGGTTTAATACTGCAGTCTCCCGAGGGTCCCTGTTTTACATCTTCAAGAGTAGACATATAGAAACCTGAGTACGTGCATACTATTCTCCACTACCGATGTTGGTTTATCGCGTGAAGTACGTTAGCTATCAACGAGCCATATTTAAACATGGAGTATCACTCGGTGGGCGAGTGATGTCTTATGACAATGTTTCCTTGGGGCGTTTTATCATTGAATAGTTTTAGGTGATATCTCCATACTAACAAGCAGCCGGATTATCCAAGAATTCTAGGGTTATAGCATCTGTGGTTTGTTATAGTGAGACAGCCTCAATATGGCTGAGCGAAGCGTTCTAGAGTGTACTAACTATGTGCATGATGAAATGTACCAAGGGGAGATTTGTGCCGTGTCTACATGTAGTTCTTGATGCATATCCGAGACCCCGAACTTGGCAGAAAAAATCTCAGGAGGGTGGGCGATGGGGATATCATGGAGCGAAGGCTTAATATAAGTAAAAACTGCCCCTCGTAGGGCGCTGTTGGCTAGTGAGTCCTTATCTAGTAAGATTGATGAAAAGAAGGGTTGCATCTTGGTGGAGGCTAGTGGGAGAGGTATGATAATCGATTGAAATGACAGTTGGTTAGCTTATGTCCTCCCCCGTGCTGCTGCCTACCCCGGTACGGGTTCGCTCAGTCACAACCTCTTAGCTGCTTCACATGCTTGACGCTCTTGATCGACGGAGCCGGAGATTGCACGAGTCATAGACTTAAAAGATACTAAGGAGAAGGGATTAGGAGATTTGATTAAGTATTTGTTTAGGAGTTATCGCTATAGTCCGTTACTGGAATTACTATCACTTGGGAATATAACGAGGCCCTGCACTATAGCTATAGAGAATTGCTGCTGGTGTTGAGTATTTGATAAGGCGGAGGCGAAACAAGGGCGAACACTCCTTCTATGAACGGTATTTCGACTAGTAAGAGGAAACTCAATATCAATTTGCTATAGGCTAGAAGCGACTGCTGTGTGCACTTGTGTAGATGTTTTTGTCGCTGACAGCCAATCATCCCTTAACCTTCTAAGAGACTGCGAAGTAATTCGTGCAAACCACACAAAAAATAACACTACGATCTAGGCCCCTGTAAGAGACCAGATGGATATGAGGCGAAATAAGGATCTGGGCGATTTTGGCTCCTCTTGGGTTCACTATTTGCTAAGTCCCAGATAAAATAGTTCATACAATAACTTCAACAGCCCGTAGATTGCTCCCAGCTAATATAGGTAGCCACTAGAATGAATATGAAAGAAAGGGATGTGGTTTAAATGAGAGATCCAACAAATTCTGTAGAGTCGAAATGCAGCAAAAGAAGCGAATGTGTTAAGGGAAGTCAAGAAAAACATAAACCGAATCAAACGTAATAAGAAACGAGAAACTTTGAAATTGAAACTTAAGGGAATTAAGAAAGACCGTCGATCAAGAGTAGATTTAGAGAAAGTAGAGAAATCTGATCATTGCCCATTTCTCGCGACTAACAGGATTGAGGGAGTTGAAATCGATCGAGTTGAGATGAAACGAGGAATGAATACCCACCTAGTCGCAAACAATGAAGGGAACATGAAAGCGAGAAGTAGAGCGACAAAAAGTGCTAATAAGAAAATGATAAGATTTCTGGACAAGTAGTGAGAATATGGGAGAACGGGGAAAATAAGATAGCAAAAATAAGATCCCTGAACCTCAGCCGTCTGCTGGTCTATGATATGGCTGGATGGAGAGGGTTTACCAGTACCAGGATCCGGATCCACTATATAAGTTTTTTGGTATTTGGTAGGACTTTGCTCTGGCAACGGAATTTTATGGGATATAGCGTGGTGAACTAGTAATTTTACTAGGTTATCGTGACAGCAGGTGCGGGCATAATCCAGTGCTGTTTTTCCGTGTTTGTCTATGGCCAAAAAGCTTACGCCACTATCTAGGAGTAACTGTGTTCCGTCCTCCTCCTTCCCCCGGGTGAGGTTCATACCATCCCACCATGTGCCACCAGAACGAAACCTCTGAGAAACTAGATGTAACACTGTTTGCTCATCATTGTTTACAACAGATATATCTGCGCCGTTCTGAAGTAGTAGCGAAGTCAACTCTTTGCAACCGGCTACCGCAGCATTGTATAGTGCTGTTTCTCCGCGCTTGTCTCGAGCTCGGAGTACGGGGGCACGTAGCTACCAAAGTCTAATCTGCGGTTTGGCAGCAACCGAACTCTCAGCGCAGCGCAGCAACCACAACTGCGCGCCCAAGAGATGTATGAAAATAATTTCGCTTTACTAGAGGCTTCAGGAAATAGATTAATTGTACCTAGAGAAATATCTCACATAAAGACTTAATATATTATAGGTCATCCTATTCTACCAAAACTTGAGCCTTATTCA
Source organism: Paragyromitra xinjiangensis (assembly GCA_038503065.1). Taxonomy (NCBI): domain Eukaryota; kingdom Fungi; phylum Ascomycota; class Pezizomycetes; order Pezizales; family Discinaceae; genus Paragyromitra; species Paragyromitra xinjiangensis. The sequence continues at coordinate 133,239 of JBCAMK010000004.1, forward strand.
CTATCAGAATCCCTCTCTGCCCCACTTTCATCAGTTGTTACATCACCTTCTTCTTCCCCATAAAACTCTGCCTCGACCTCTACAATTGATTGCTGTCTCTTTCTTTTCTTAACACTAGGTTTGTGTTCTTTGGGTTTAGGAAGAAGCGAAAGTACAGGATTTTGATTTCCTTTACTGACATGCCTTCGCACATGAATTCTCAAAAAGCAATACATAGCAAAATGAGATTTCTGACCATCGGGCATACAATCTTCATAACTAATATTAATAGGAAAGCCAGCTTAAACTAGTAAAGCATGACAGTAAGCCATCGTAGTGTCTGGTAGGTATATATTATGATCTTTAACATCAGTAAATTATATTTTTTGAGTAAGTGTTAGATACATACCCCATATAACTCTCCAGTATCTATATTTTGCAACTTTTGTGCCTTAATTTCACTAATTCTTTCCAATGACGGTGGTTGACCATAATTTGATATGTTGTCAGGAGGGAAACTGTAGTTGTAGAATGGTTCACCAGTTGGAAGATTTGGTCAATTGCTTTGCTTCCTGATTTTATGGTTGTTCCATCTCTCAACAAAGATATGCAATTTTGCTCGTAATAGAGGGAGATATGTGTATAAAAGACTGATAGTATCTTCCATACTATCCTCATGAAAAAGATTGTCTTGTTGCAGCTTTCGAAAATGCCTCTATATATTTATTAGATAAACTATTTCTTCTAATCGCAGGGTGTGACAATCTTACCTTCCATTCAATTGTTGCTCCTTTAGTTAACTGCCCCCACCAGCTCTCAATTCTGACATTTCGTGTAGAAGTTCCATACCAGAATACCTCTGGGAAAGTCACATCAGGACTTTCTACTCTATGAAAGCTCCAAAATGATTCAGCAATCATCATAGTTTCAGTACCTCTATCTGCTCGTATATGAAGAGGTATACAGTTTTGAACTTTCGCTACTTCTAAAAACTGACTCAGAACACTGATACCAGTTTTCGCAGATACTCCACAATAAAACCATGTTATGTAGCAAGAATAGGCATCAATGGCTGCATATATCTCAATTCCAAACATCTGTAGTTTGAGGTGACCATCGATAGACCAACACCAATTGGAGCCAGGACATGTGAACTGTGTATGATGTCGATTAACTCCTTTCCAACGATTCTCAACTCCCACTGGGTCCACAACTTTTAAGGCTCTTCTGATGCGCTCACTAATTTAAGTTAACATTGATATGTCACGAACCTCTATCGAGACCTTCATTCATTTCGATTACATCACGAAAGGAACTAATGGAGGGAGAAACTACATCACGAGGAACTAATGGAGAGAGAAACTACATCATGTATTGTGTCATGAAGATCATGACGAGGGGACGCGCAATGTATTACGCAGTTGGATTTCTTATGACATCATGTACTGAGTCATGACTACGCAATAGCTTGCGTAGGCATCACATCATAGCTAATGTACGCGTCAGAGACTACGCAATGGTATTGCGTAGTAGGAGTATAAAAAGTCATGTATCGACCTCTATATAAGAGAGGTCGAGTAGATAGTTAGTTTAGTTCTGTACGCAATCTTCTAAGTTATAAATCGAAGCCTCTTCTCAACTATAACAACACTTGTATAATGTCTACACTAAAGACAACGACGAAGTGAGTTGAAACACGAGTTCGATTGACGCTTGAGTAACACATGTCATGCGAACACTACCGCCATATACTTGGCTCCGAGTCATGTTACCGTCACGAAGGGCGTGGCCGTTACATGATACTTAAAATCATTAAAATGAAGAACTTACTGTGATGCTAGAATACCCATGTTTCGTAAATGAACCCATACAGCTCGTCTACCAGATAATGTAATATTTCCTTTTTCTAATTCTGCTTCAATTACTTTTTGAAGCTTCCAATCAGCTTCTTCATTAATATTCTCTGAAGATTGCTGTCTAAACATCCCCATAGATTTCCGAATAAGTACCAAACGACGTTGTTCTATTTGGTATCCATGGCTTTGTAAAATCTTAATGATATTAGCTTTATTCCATCAATAATCAATAAGTTAAATCATATTTACCCTTAAAATCTTTGTATCATTTAAACATCTTACCCAAAATAAGTATGCCAACTCTACTCGTAGTGATGGTGTATCCTCTGATTGCTTATTTTTGGTAAAACCCCATTCTTTCATTCTATTCATTAAAGTAGCACAAGAACACTTCAGTCCCAGCAACTGTAACATATTTAAAGTCTCTTGGATGGTTTTATTCTCCTCGATATAATGACTGTATATCAAGTATTTGTGCTGATGAATATGTTTGGAAACATGGAATTTTGACATGTTGCGAGGATAGATATGATGATAAATCAAGTGATTTTTGATGAGATAAGTAGGTAGTGAGGTGGATAGGTAGTGAGGGTAGATAATGAGGTAACAGATGAGGTAGCAAGGTACAAGAAAATAGCAAAGGTGTTGGGAGAAGAATACAAGATACTATGCTGTTATAGTATTTGTTGTTCACTGTTTAGTAGTCAACTGCCGTGGATACCCACTTGTACCCTATCTTTTTAGTATAAGGACACCTATTGTTGTACTCTAGCTTTACTCTTATCGTGCACATTTATCTACTAGTAATGCATTGGTGTTGGATTATGCTAGGCATGTAGGGTTTTTAGCTCTATTTCATGCAGTCAAGTTGACTAGCAGCATACAGTGCTGGTGCAATTAGGGGACTGCAGGATGACCAGGCAGATAAATAGAACATATGTGGAATTTTTTCATCTATATATAAATAATCTATTCCCTAAGACAGCTAGTAAAGCGAAATTATTTTCATACATCTCTTTATTTGTGGGCGCGCAGTTGTGGTTGCGCTGTGCTGAGAGCTCGGTTGCTGCCAAATCGCAGATTAGACTTTGGTAGCTACGTGCCCCCGTACATACGTCAGCTGCCGAGAGAAGCCTATGAGATCAAGACCGGCGGGGGCGGTATCTAATAAAAATCATGCTTTTTTGCATAGCTTCGCCCCTATTTTCGTTTAAGATTCATGTATAATGAAGCGGTATGAGAACCTTCAGCTGTAGGGCAATACCAGAATAGGGCGGTTATTTCGGGTAGACTGTCACACAATACTAAATATTGAGTTTTGCGCATAAAATAATATGTACGTATCCTTCCTTGTGCCAATTCAACTTGTTATGAGGAGAATTTCTTGTAGCTACGTAGCCCTCCACACACAGCGAAGCACACTGAACGATACCCTTCTTATAATCGGACTTAAGGTGATGCACGGGGTGGATTTCGTCTTGGCATAAACGGGAGTTTTTTACGGAAATTTCAACGCCTTGTGCTTCTTGGGGCGATAGAGAAGGTCTACTGCAGCTCTATGACGGGTATAGCGTACCTAAGCCAACAGCCATGATGCTCAGGCCGGAACCAGAGTGTATATTTTGAATAGGTCGGCACTAGCTGCGTATGTCTCGGAAACAGGGCTCTATGCATGTACGTGTTTCTATATTGGGATTATTTTTGAGCAGAAATTGTTGTGATGTGCTTCTGTGTACGTGGTGGTTTACTTAGTTGGCCTGGAGTAAGACGCTAGTGGCGAGCTCGAGGTAATTCTGCGTTCGTGTTGCTCTTGCTTTACAATCATCGTCAAATTAACTGCAAACGTCCATCTCAGCAGAGATATCAAAGGGTCTGAATTTATGAAGACAGTTACATGTGTTTTTCCTTGTTCTCGGAGAATGGGAGGCTCGAGAGGTGGCACGAGGTGAGTTCGGGCTCTGCGAATCGGACATGCTACACCAATAAGCACAGCCAGAGCAAAAATAGAAAGAGAACGGATTGCTGCAGACGATTTTGATTCAAGCTATTAGTTGTCATTCCGGGTGCTAAAGGCGATAATATAACGAGAACTGCTCAAGACTCGTTTCAGCTGGAGCCTTCATTCTCCTGTTCGATTTTTCGAGGCCCCAGCGGAAAATTTCTCGAAGAACAGCGAATACTCAATCTCCAAACTCTATTTCTCTCAGAATTATTGCCCGCCGGGTACGCCGTTGCCTACACTATTCTCGGACCAGACATCGCCGGGTTTCAGCTAAGGGATTTGACGAACGACGAATACTGAAAGCCTCAACTAATTGACCCCCGCAATCAAGTACCATCACCACTGAAATTTCAAGTTTTCTACGTACTAGCCAATACTAATTTCAAGATGGTGAAGCAACCAATGGAGGCTTTAGGTGTTGTGTCTAGCATCATCGCACTCTTGGAACTGTCCAAAAAAACATACGACTTCATTGATAAGGTGGCCCGAGCACCCGAAGAATGTCTGGCGCTTGGACGTGAACTCAGAGATTTCAGAGAGGTGCTCATCGCTCTGAAGGAATGTGTGGATACGAACCCGCAATCAGAAGTATTGCAGAGGCTCAGTGTTCCCGAAGGGGCTATTAAACCCCTTACAAAACTTCTGTTAGAGCTGACCGGAGAAGAGGAAAAGCTGGAGAGCTTCTGTCGTTTTAAGTGGCCTTTCAAAAAGGGAGAAATTTCGAGGTATATCACGGAGATTGAGAGGCATAAGAGCAATTTCACAATCGCTATAACCACTACAAATCTATAAGTCTAGTACGATGTTCGAGAACTTTCATTGTACGACGCTAACTTAAGAACGTCATGATCAAGGGCCATCACAAAGTGCACGGAGGATACTGTCCGCAAAATCTATACAACACAGTGCTCCCAGAGGCAAGCAGGAGATTCCCATCATACCGGTAAGTACGGACACACTATTCTCACCTTGGAGAAGGAAACTAATTAGGCGATATATATTCCCTAGGGACGAAACGTGAGGTGGTCCTTGACCGGCTGTACCCTGCACGGTTCGACACAAAGCATATAGAAATTCAAAACAAAAGGCAAGAAACTACCGGTGAATGGTTTTTGGAGGCACCAGAGTTCAAAGGTTGGGAGAAGGAGCAGCCTGATTGTCATCTCCTCTATGGGCATGGAATTCGTATGTACTAATTTATATCGGATGGAGTGGAATAATCACTGACCTTTTTTCCATTATAGCGGGCACTGGTAAAACGGTCCTAAGGTATGCTACTTGGTATGGGGGTTTGTATTATTACTAAAAATATCTCAAACAGTTCTCTTGTGGTCGACCATTTCGAAGATCGCGCAAAAACGGAGAATATCGGTGTGGCCTATATATATTTTGACCATGGGGAACAAGATCAGCAGAAGGACGTCCATGTACTAGCTTGTCTCATTAAGCAACTGGCCTACCAAATACCCGAGGTGCCCCAAGAAATTGAGAACATCTATACTCGTTTTAATAGCCAACAGAAAACGCCTACCTTTAAGGACCTAGAGCCTCCTTTACTTTCCATCGCCAAACGGTTCGCTCGAGTGTTTTTTATCTTGGATGCATTAGACGAATGTCACCCAGAGTATGGGCGGAAGAAGCTGCTTCCATCATTTAAGAGAATGGCAGCCAACGGAATCAGTCTTTTCTTAACAAGTCGTCCTTACCCCGAAGATATCCAATTAGCTCTAAGTAGAGCACCCTCTATCAAAATCTTGGCCGCTGAAAAGGATATCGAGACATATATTGCGAAAGAACTTGATGAGAATCCTCGTGCTCAAAATCTTCTACAAGACAAGAGACTGAAGGACAGAATAATTTCTGTGCTCAAGACTCACGCAAAAGGAATGTGAGTAGCTCTTTTGTCATCTTTCTGAATAATTGTTCTAACCTTTGATTTGACACAGATTTTTATTCGTCCATTTATTCATCAACTATATTTGCAAAAGAACCTCCGCCGAAAAGGTCTCGAACGATTTGGATGATCTCGAAAATGGGTGCAATAAGTCCAGGCTCTTGGAATCTATGTATGAGGAAGCTATGGATCTTGTGCGAGGCCGAGGCGAAGACGATAGGGACTTGGCGGTCAAAATCTTTTCGTGGCTTACGAAATCTAGGCGGCCCCTTACAGTTGACGAAATTCGGGTAGCAGTTGCTATAAAGCCGGGGAAATATCAGCTTGAAGAGGCAGCACTACCAGATAAGGCGGTTTTGCTTAGTGTTTGTGCCGGCCTGGTTACAATCGATGATGACACAAATATAATACGGCTTATACACTTTACTGCACACGAGTATCTTATGAAGCAGCCCATGATTACGAAGAACGCAGACTTCAATTTAACTATGGCCTGTGTCGCCTACCTTACGTTCGACGCTTTCAGATCTCCCGTTCACTCGAAAGAATTGTTGAGTGAGCAACGTCTATCATACCCACTTCTGGACTATGCTATCCATCATCACCGCTTTCATTTGAGAAACTGTGACGAGGACCTAACGGCAGATATGTTTTTCAAATTCGCCACAAGCCCAGGCAATATTACCTCTTTTCAAGAACACGCTCTTATCCCTAGATGCCACCCATCCAGGCTAACCCCAGAAAGGGATATAAGTGTTGCAGTTTCAGCTAGGTACACCTATCCATTATATATAGCGGTGAGTGCAGGACATGTTGCGGTAGTTCAACGATTACTTAAGGACGAAACCGACATCGATATACTGGACTGCAGGGAAACGCCATTGCAGACCGCCTCAATTCACGGCCACAGCCGAAATTTTACTCGAGAATGGCGCAAACCCCTCCGCAGCTCACAAGCTTGACCTCAAATGGACCCATCGCGTAAACTATGCAAGCACAACTCCACTGCAAATAGCAGCGTACAAAGGGCACGAAGAACTAGCTCGAATACTCCTCGAGAACGGTGCGGACGTTTTGGCCCAATCGATCTTAGGTGAAAGTGCGCTACACTTTGCTGCAGCGAGGCCAACCGTCTGGTCCGACTACAGTCGACCGCAGTCGACTGTGGCCAAGCCAGACCGTCTGGACTGCCAAGTATGCAGTCTTTTTTTCCAAGCCAGTCCGTCCAAAAAATAGACGGACTGCCAAGAAACCTGAATACAGTATTGTTTAAACCCAGCTTCAAGCAAAGAAAAAAACTATATTATAGTAGAGGGGTAGAGGATAGAGGGTATAGCAAAGCTTGAGTAACAAATCAAGCATTTTTCTACAAAATAGAGACTAGTTTGTTAACCAAGGCCGCCAAGCCTCGTTATAACTTCTACCTCAGTTGCTCTATTTCCTGAAGCAAAAAAGCGGGTTGTGACTTGAGCCTCCGAAAAAATGATTCAGTCTCTAACTAGTCGACTAGGACCAGACTGCGCCAAGCTAGTCCAGTCCGTCCTATCCAGTTTTTGGTCGGACCGGACGATTGGTTGCGCTGACTTTGCAGCACGCGGAGGCCATTGGGGAATTATAAATTTACTCCTTGATAAAGGGGCTGGCATATCAGCTTTTTATGGCAATCGGTCGACGCCATTGCATATAGCGGCAGATTGTGGGCAGGTAAAAGCGTTTAGGTTGTTGTTAGAGAGAAACGCTGGTGTCTCACACGCAGATGATTGCGGGTTGACTATACTGTTGGCGATAGCTAGGTCCGGTAGCTGTCAAGATCGCTGTATATGGTTACCGATGATAGAACTATTGCTTGAAAGATGGCCTGAGATACTAGCTCAGATAAAAGAAGAGAGTAGGGTGTTGTATTCCGTAGTCATTAGTGAGCGTTGGGAGCTCTGCCGACTACTGATTAACAAGGGTGCGAAAATTCCGTCTCTATCCACCAGTGGTAATTATGAAAACACAGCACTGCATATTGCGGCTGAACGCGCGCCAGAGGATATTTGTCGACTTCTACTGGAGAAGGGCTTAGAAATTTCAACCCCGGATAGCGATGGACGAACAGCGCTGCACTCAGTAGCTAGCAGGGGGCATGAGAATATTTGCCAGTTTCTACTCGAAAATGGTTTGGAGGTTTTTGTTTCAGACGAAGACGGGCAAACGCCACTACATGAGGCAGCATTAGCAGGGGAAGATGGGGTATTTAGGCTGTTGCTCGAAAACGGTGCCGACTGTTGGGCCCTTGATAAGCATGGGCAAACACTACTTCATCTCGCAGCAACGGGACCCCACACATCACCACGCCCTGTGGCTCCTTGGCGCTACTATACCAGAGAAAATGAGGAGCAGGCGAACCGTAAACAGGCGATAGTCTTGTGGCTGCTTAAAATGGGCCTCGGCATTGCGGCCCTTGATAAAGAAGGACAAACAGCACTCCATAAGGCGGCAGACGCAGGGTATGAGGGGCTAGTTTGTGTGTTGCTCGAGAATGGCGCAGACTCTTCAATTGTGGACAAAAGTGGAAAAACTGCGTTGCACGAAGCACTTATCAGCGGGCACACGGCGACAGCGAAATTGTTACTCGAAACAGGCGCCAATTTAACCCACGACAAGTATGAGGCAATTATCATCGAACACGCTATACGTTCACATAACGCGGACATGGTGAATCTCTTATCTGACAACAACGTGGATTTTTCGATTGGGTTTGGAGGCAGAAAAACTGCACTCCACCTAGTAGAGCACCCAAAAATTCTTCGGACTTTGCTTAAAAAGGGAGCGGACATCTCTCTCCGATACGGGGGCACGTAGCTACCAAAGTCTAATCTGCGATTTGGCAGCAACCGAGCTCTCAGCACAGCGCAACCACAACTGCGCGCCCACAAATAAAGAGATGTATGAAAATAATTTCGCTTTACTAGCTGTCTTAGGGAATAGATTATTTATATATAGATGAAAAAATTCCACATATGTTCTATTTATCTGCCTGGTCATCCTGCAGTCCCCTAATTGCACCAGCACTGTATGCTGCTAGTCAACTTGACTGCATGAAATAGAGCTAAAAACCCTACATGCCTAGCATAATCCAACACCAATGCATTACTAGTAGATAAATGTGCACGATAAGAGTAAAGCTAGAGTACAACAATAGGTGTCCTTATACTAAAAAGATAGGGTACAAGTGGGTATCCACGGCAGTTGACTACTAAACAGTGAACAACAAATACTATAACAGCATAGTATCTTGTATTCTTCTCCCAACACCTTTGCTATTTTCTTGTACCTTGCTACCTCATCTGTTACCTCATTATCTACCCTCACTACCTATCCACCTCACTACCTACTTATCTCATCAAAAATCACTTGATTTATCATCATATCTATCCTCGCAACATGTCAAAATTCCATGTTTCCAAACATATTCATCAAAGACAAATACTTGATATACAGTCATTATATCGAGGAGAATAAAACCATCCAAGAGACTTTAAATATGTTACAGTTGCTGGGACTGAAGTGTTCTTGTGCTACTTTAATGAATAGAATGAAAGAATGGGGTTTTACCAAAAATAAGCAATCAGAGGATACACCATCACTACGAGTAGAGTTGGCATACTTATTTTGGGTAAGATGTTTAAATGATACAAAGATTTTAAGGGTAAATATGATTTAACTTATTGATTATTGATGGAATAAAGCTAATATCATTAAGATTTTACAAAGCCATGGATACCAAATAGAACAACGTCGTTTGGTACTTATTCGGAAATCTATGGGGATGTTTAGACAGCAATCTTCAGAGAATATTAATGAAGAAGCTGATTGGAAGCTTCAAAAAGTAATTGAAGCAGAATTAGAAAAAGGAAATATTACATTATCTGGTAGACGAGCTGTATGGGTTCATTTACGAAACATGGGTATTCTAGCATCACAGTAAGTTCTTCATTTTAATGATTTTAAGTATCATGTAACGGCCACGCCCTTCGTGACGGTAACATGACTCGGAGCCAAGTATATGGCGGTAGTGTTCGCATGACATGTGTTACTCAAGCGTCAATCGAACTCGTGTTTCAACTCACTTCGTCGTTGTCTTTAGTGTAGACATTATACAAGTGTTGTTATAGTTGAGAAGAGGCTTCGATTTATAACTTAGAAGATTGCGTACAGAACTAAACTAACTATCTACTCGACCTCTCTTATATAGAGGTCGATACATGACTTTTTATACTCCTACTACGCAATACCATTGCGTAGTCTCTGACGCGTACATTAGCTATGATGTGATGCCTACGCAAGCTATTGCGTAGTCATGACTCAGTACATGATGTCATAAGAAATCCAACTGCGTAATACATTGCGCGTCCCCTCGTCATGATCTTCATGACACAATACATGATGTAGTTTCTCTCTCCATTAGTTCCTCGTGATGTAGTTTCTCCCTCCATTAGTTCCTTTCGTGATGTAATCGAAATGAATGAAGGTCTCGATAGAGGTTCGTGACATATCAATGTTAACTTAAATTAGTGAGCGCATCAGAAGAGCCTTAAAAGTTGTGGACCCAGTGGGAGTTGAGAATCGTTGGAAAGGAGTTAATCGACATCATACACAGTTCACATGTCCTGGCTCCAATTGGTGTTGGTCTATCGATGGTCACCTCAAACTACAGATGTTTGGAATTGAGATATATGCAGCCATTGATGCCTATTCTCGCTACATAACATGGTTTTATTGTGGAGTATCTGCGAAAACTGGTATCAGTGTTCTGAGTCAGTTTTTAGAAGTAGCGAAAGTTCAAAACTGTATACCTCTTCATATACGAGCAGATAGAGGTACTGAAACTATGATGATTGCTGAATCATTTTGGAGCTTTCATAGAGTAGAAAGTCCTGATGTGACTTTCCCAGAGGTATTCTGGTATGGAACTTCTACACGAAATGTCAGAATTGAGAGCTGGTGGGGGCAGTTAACTAAAGGAGCAACAATTGAATGGAAGGTAAGATTGTCACACCCTGCGATTAGAAGAAATAGTTTATCTAATAAATATATAGAGGCATTTTCGAAAGCTGCAACAAGACAATCTTTTTCATGAGGATAGTATGGAAGATACTATCAGTCTTTTATACACATATCTCCCTCTATTACGAGCAAAATTGCATATCTTTGTTGAGAGATGGAACAACCATAAAATCAGGAAGCAAAGCAATTGACCAAATCTTCCAACTGGTGAACCATTCTACAACTACAGTTTCCCTCCTGACAACATATCAAATTATGGTCAACCACCGTCATTGGAAAGAATTAGTGAAATTAAGGCACAAAAGTTGCAAAATATAGATACTGGAGAGTTATATGGGGTATGTATCTAACACTTACTCAAAAAATATAATTTACTGATGTTAAAGATCATAATATATACCTACCAGACACTACGATGGCTTACTGTCATGCTTTACTAGTTTAAGCTGGCTTTCCTATTAATATTAGTTATGAAGATTGTATGCCCGATGGTCAGAAATCTCATTTTGCTATGTATTGCTTTTTGAGAATTCATGTGCGAAGGCATGTCAGTAAAGGAAATCAAAATCCTGTACTTTCGCTTCTTCCTAAACCCAAAGAACACAAACCTAGTGTTAAGAAAAGAAAGAGACAGCAATCAATTGTAGAGGTCGAGGCAGAGTTTTATGGGGAAGAAGAAGGTGATGTAACAACTGATGAAAGTGGGGCAGAGAGGGATTCTGATAGTGAATAAGGCTCAAGTTTTGGTAGAATAGGATGACCTATAATATATTAAGTCTTTATGTGAGATATTTCTCTAGGTACAATTAATCTATTTCCTGAAGCCTCTAGTAAAGCGAAATTATTTTCATACATCTCTTGGGCGCGCAGTTGTGGTTGCTGCGCTGCGCTGAGAGTTCGGTTGCTGCCAAACCGCAGATTAGACTTTGGTAGCTACGTGCCCCCGTACGTATGGGAACCTGTTAACCTAGCTACCGGCTCAGACCCTTTGGGGCAATTTAGATTTTTTTTCCATCCTGTACATAAACCGTTCTGAATCTACTCCTCTCAACAGAACCTCATCGATTGTCCCCCTACAGATCAATCGCAAAAAAAATGGCAAAGCCGCGAAAATTTCCGTTAAAAGTATAGAAGTCCCAGCTCATGAATTCACAAAATGGTTGATTTCAATAACACGACCATAAGCAGAGCGCGAGGTGGTACAAGGGCCAAGTTGCAAATAGACTCCTTTTTTCTACCCCCGATTTCAGAACACAGCTAGTACAGCTCATGTTGGATACGGTACTACTTTGAGTTAATCAATTACCCAGCCACAATTGCATTCGAGTGATCTACACATACCAACACTCTATCCCCATCCAAATGTTTTTGTAGTACCACTACTGTTGGATCTCAAGGGGGATCCAAAGCATAAGTTCCCAAGAGGTGACAGTCTTCCCTCCTCAAGCAGTTTATCCCCAGAAATAAATGCGGAATAAGCGAGTGGCTATCGCATTGGGGTTTGATTATTGAATCTTCTCCGGGTATTCGTTTCTGTAATGGAAATGTTATGAACGTTATTCAGGTTTTAGTATATAATCCCGTTGCATGACTTGGAAATCTGAGGATGATACCTAAACATTCCCGACTGACGGTTTTGTGCCTTCCCCTATTGTGACACCCGCTTAGCGTCTCTTAACTGATATTTCCGTGATTCTGCCATTTTTTCGAGATTGACCTGTAGGAGGATCGATGAGGTTCTAGCGTGAAAACGTTACACGCAGAGGGGGAGGTTGGCACCAGTATAAGTATCCAAGAACTAGAACTACCAGAGTCCCTTTGCGTACTACCAAGCACCGGTGCTGTGAGTCATACTAAATGATTTTGTTTCTCCCGGCACAAAAGGCTTGCTCCCGTAAACCAGCCAGATCCCTGTACGCGATAAATACGCTGTTTGTTTGTTGCTCAGCTTTGTACCTACAGGGCCTAGATCCCCTTGTTAACTATCAACATGTACAGCCACCAGAAAATTTTACAGGTTCGGAAGTATCAACTCCCGACCATTGGATTCTACTGCCTTCTCCAGGGCTCCTAGTATCTGAGCCGAGTTTAATTTAATGTCAGTTCAGCTATGCTGTTATCCGATAAAGGCCTGAGAAGGATTTTCTTATGCGGGTGTCCGAGGGAAATCCTTCACGGGATTACCATGGGCGATGACGCAGAGCCATGTGCTCGTTGATTGGTAGCTTGCGAGTGTTACTCCGGAATTTCTCTCCGTCTTGTTATGAGATAGTTGAGATAGAGGATGAAGAGTAACTTGCGGGAGAACATAGCAGGGAGTCACGTCACGGGAAGAGGGGTTTCGCTGCTATTATAAGGTTATCCCCTTGGTAAACCACGTAGCAAAACTTACTTGATATCGACCATAAAAACAAGAAAACAGTGGGGGTAAGGCTTTGTGTTATGGAATCGCTCACAGAAATCAGCAAAAAAAAAGTTGTTTGGAGGCTTAAGCTTTCCCGCCTCCTATCCTTTACGCCATACTTCTCTCCAGCGACAAGTTCATAATCCCACATGCTGCGGAAAACGAACGCAATACCACGTGCATAACTGCACAAGGCCTATAACTAGCACAACACGCGATTCTTTCACAAGAATGAGGAACGCTGCAGGTCTAGGATCAAGAGTACAAGATACAATACCCTTTCTCGGTAATATAATTTATTCCCGAAGCCGCACTTTCCGTAAACCCAAGCAGTCTAGATGCAGGGCGGTCACGTTGGTACACTGGCTATCGGTACCCGACATATGTGCAATGGGATCGATAGAGTGGCCGACGATAGCTACCATAATGGGAAGTGCTCATAATATCTTATTGTTGTTGAAATATTAGGGAGGTTAGAGGAAGTAAACAGATCGATGCATGCTTATTTCAAACCTCGTTCAGTTAGCTCATGTAGTTGATTGTAGTTGACAACGCTTAATCTCAAAACAAAGACCTTAATTAACTCTAGACTAGTCTACCCAATCCAGTCTAACTTGGCCAAGTTATCCTGCCGTATCTTCAGTTGATAGACCTCTTTAATTTCCACTAGCTCGGGAGAAACATCTTTTTAAAAAAAAGCTGAGAATATCACTTCAAAAAACCGAAGCCCAGGCCAAAAGCCAAAATCACAATAGATATACACATACTGATACTTCTACAATCTATACACAAATTCTCGACTGTCCCATTAACCTACATTCTAAACCCCCTCCCTCCCATACTCCTCCCCGGAGCTCCTCCACGAGTCCTAATCGTCGTAACAACCACCGAAACCGAAGTACCCCTCGTAGCAGCAGAGGTAACAGTAGACGTAACGATCCTAGAGCTCACCAGCGTCGTAGGAACCTTCGTCGAAGCAGCAGCCCCCGTAGTAGAAACCGAGCTCTTCGCCAGAACAGCCGACGTCGCCGAAACAGTACCCGTAGCCATCACCCTCACACTACTCGCCCCACCCACCGCTGCCGCCTCAATCCCCCACAACACAGCCGGTGTATAAACCGGTATAGAAACTGTAGTACCATACCCAGCAACCCCCCAAACAGGACTAGTAGGAACCACATACCCCTCCATTGTAGTCGATATTGTAACCGTACTACTAAACGAAGTCGGCGTCACACCATCCGCAAGCTCCCTCGCACAATACCCCGCCCCATAAACATTCCTACACTGCAACACAACAGCACCCTTCGTAACCGTCCACATCGCGAAATCCACCAATGTGATATTCACCAACGGCACCACATCCGACCCACGAATAACAATCGGTCCCCGAGCAACCCCATTATCCACGGTACCAGTCCAATTCCTAAACACCAAATCCGAGATCTTAATAGCACCCGTATTCGGCGTGGTGTGCTCATACCAATACTGATCGGTATCAAGCGCATACGTAGTATCATACGCCCAAAAGTCCTCAAACACCGAGTTCCTCACATACCCTACAGCGCCGGTCCCACCAGGCCAGGTCTTGATCATGAGCATTTGAGTGCACTGATAAACATAAATGCGACGCATATGGATGTATTCGATTTCAGCACCAGATGATGCGTCGAGAGATCCGATACTCATCCCGCCGGATTGGTTGCAGTATATATCTTCGATGAGAACGTTCTTACTGGGGGTTTTAACGGAGATGCATTCGTCACGGTTTGTGACTTCGATGTGGTGGAGGTGACAATTGGAGAGACAGGTGAGGCCAACGCCGTCGAGGCCGCCTTTGTTGCCCCCGCGGATTGTGATTTGGTAGCAGGAGAGGTTTGTCGCGTCGTTGTGAATTAGGTGGAAGGTTGGGGAGTCGACCTGATGAGGAAGGTTAGTGGGAGTGTATGGGAGTGGGAGTGAGAGGATGGGCGGGCACCAAGATCAAGTCGTGGACAGAGTAGTTAGTACAGGTCATGAATCTCAGCAGCCTTGCGTTCTGGGTAGACCCAGATATCCTCTGCTCATACCCATTCCCTTGAATCGCACCCTTTCCATTACTGCTATACATCTCAAAGTCACTCGCCCTCTTCACAACAATCGCATTCCCGCTAAAGCTCCCAGTGGCTGACAACGTAATAAGCCCATCAAGCCGAAAGGCCCATTTCGACCCAGCGTTTAACACCACTCCAGTCTCCACTACTGCCATTAGTACAACTCCCCCAATACGACATGGAACACATACTCAGATAGTTCCCCTCGGGGATATACAGTGTAGCACCCGTACTCGCACTCGTAACACAAGCAAACGCTTTTGTGATGGCAGGACTAATATCGGTTGTGCCATCTGCTACACCGCCGTAGTCAAGAACATTACAAATTCTAGTTTTGGCAGAGAGGGCAGTTGTGGGGCCTACTGCTATCCCTTCAAGGAGCTGGCCGAAGACCACAGAGATGGTAGTAAGCGCTACTGCTAGTAGGAGACGCATTTTGGAGTAGAAGGTTAAAGAGAGTATGACACTGCGCTGCAGGTCGAATTAAACGAATGTATAGGGCGAAGAGAAATGATGGAAAGAAGACAATCCAGTTGCTACAGCTAAAGAATGAGCAAACAAAACAGAACTATGGACATCACAGCTTTTTATTCCACCCCACAACCCCAGTGCTGAACAAGATGTTAATATAGCTGCGACGTGGAATAAGATACTAATTAATTGAGGACTGAGGTCGGACCTTGCATTAGGGTAGTAGGACGCGTCCCGGGATGTTTGCTCCTGATCTACAACTAGGATTCGGAGGGCTTCATGTAGAAGGGTTTGGTTCGGCTAGTAGCCGATCTCTTGGCTTCTTGGATGAAACAGAAGATGGCGGCACGAGGGCGGGAAGTATTTCCCCGGAACCGAGATTGTGGAGGTGATGTTTGTGATAAGTTTGCTTGATCCCGAGATGAAGGATTCTGGGTTCTCAGTTTCGGCATATTCGGAAATTAATGTTGGTTGCTAAATTTGGTTGATCCCTAGGAGCGATCTGATAAGATAGTTGGGAGATAACAGTAGCTTTCTTACTAAACCTAACCCTCGCCATCCATCTTCCATTCCTCCCTTGCTCATAACGATTCAAAGCCCATATTTCTCACTCACCAGACTAAACAGCCAAAAATATATTCCTTTTAGGTGTCTTGTAATATTGGTACAAAGGGATGAATGGAAGACTCGATTGCTTAATTGCTAGCTAGGTGGGCAGCCCGAGTGCCCGAGTGCTCGGGTTCCTGTTTCTCAATCATTTCCAACTTCGAAGCCACGCCCGAGGGGGTACCCTTATTAGAAAGTATCTCCAACAAAGTGGTGGTCAAAGCGAGACAAGTGACATACAGCGACCCCAGCAATTCAGAAATAGACGCCCCAGTACTTACAAGTACGCTTGTCCTGGTTTTCAATCCCTATTAAAACTCGGCTGGAATTAACTTCCACTTTATGTATTCAGTATGTTTATCCTCTCGTTACAGCCGTCTCTCAACTCACGTCCTATATTAAAAACTTTAGATCATAAACGCGTAACCGTAAGACACTGAGACTAGAATAAGGTGGTATCTAACGATCTAGGTGTGAGTTTAAATAGACCCATCGGATGACATACAGTTGAAGTCCAAACCTTAAAGCACATTAAGATTAAAATTATTTAGGAAACCTCAGCAACTAGATTATTCACATGCCCCGCAATCAGCCTTGTCTACTATACCTAATATACTCCAATGGCTATACACAGCCATATTTTTATTTGCACTTTGGGTCTGCAGCAATATCTCCTAGAAAGCTTGCCTGCACTTCTTTGCCTGGAGATATCGCAGTATTGGGAATCGCCACGCTCCGGTCCTATTGGAAGGCTTACGTGATGTAGCGGATCGAATACGGGATCTATTGGTGTTCCTACCAAACAAAAAATCACAAAAGATATAGTTTATCAACCCTAGTACAACCTCACGGGCCTATCCCTACTGAGGTCAGGGATATGAAATTATACAGGTGTCGCATATTCCATACGGCAATCTCGTAGGTGAGCCGCCGCTACGGTATTGATTACCTTTCTACACCATTTCCATATCCCTCCCTCCACCTGAGAATGCGATTATTCTTAACGCGATTATTAACTATCGGCAAAGCCACTGATTAGGGCTTATGTTCGTACAGTTTCAACACGCCCTTACTCCCTGAACCCCTTACTCCACATCTGTCGGGTCCTCGTCTGTCGAATGGAGCATCACACCAACCCTCGTTATTCTCGGATATCCTCACTTAAGGATTTTCATTTCAGGTTAGGGTCTGATAGTTCACGCCATACCGAAGTCGGAGGTCCACACCAAGCAAAACCATTACTCCACCAAGAATCCCACCAACCGAAAGCTCCACTTAGACTCAAACTCGATTGGTAAACATCCCTGCGACCCACCGGGGCGGATCTCAGACTTGCACTTAAATCTTGTGAACAAAACAATCCAAAAGAGTCAACCGATCAATCGATTTTGGGGATTGCTGAGTCCTATGACGAATCATAGATATCACTCATCCAGGCAGCCTAGACCGACCGATTAAATCTCACTTCAAGATCTCTACAGCCGACACTCGACCAATAACCCAACCAGTAGTCGTGATACTAGCACCCATAGTCTGTGTACGTTCTCCCAATGATATTTTGCCCTCTCTAAAATCTCGTATTGACAACTGATTATGATAGCAGAAACCCAAATTAAGCTAAGAGATCTAGCTAAATCCCCTTCGTGTACTTAACACCACGCTAACGATTCTTGGCACCTCAGAAAATTCTCTGAGCGATCGGGAAACCTCCCGCCCAGCTAGCTTTAGTCAACGAATCAAAACATCCCGAAAAGCGGGACGAGAGAATGACAGGAGCTTGGTTTTCTTAGCTCTTATCTCTTAGCGACTAAAAATTCAGTTTTCCCGCCTTACTACATGAGTTGTGGGAGTGGGGCGCACTAACAGCCTCTCCGCGGCTATTAGCTGGGTGTCCGTAAACTGAAAGGTGGATAAGCTGCATTTTACTAGTAATTCCACCAATTAAATCGAGAGAAACAATACTACCCTGATAGGCATAGTGCCACAAGTCGGGGTTACCGGAATTTAGTTGATCCGACCTAATCGGAAAACACGGACTGTAGATATTCAAATACGTCATCAATACAACATCGAATAGCAGCACCATAACACTCGGCGATGGCACTTTATCCCCCAAAATCATTTACAAAATCATTGAAACTACTACAAGACCATGTCAGACGCAGATAACCAATGGAAAGACCGTCAGACACCACATTGGCATCTATACCAACGAGATAATTTAACCGCAGCTGCGGATGGAGAGTTGCCGCCTTTCAATACACGTTTGCTCCTCCTTTCTCTCATTAATTCGAGCAAACAGCCATAACAAATTCTATAGATCCGGCGAAACTCGAGGATCTTGCCAAAGAAAAGCTCTCACAAAACGGATGGCACGTCTTCAACACAGAATTCAAGCACAAAGACTAACTAAGGATACCACAGGTACTACGCCTCCTCCAACGCCGGCCAATCTTGGACCCACCTTGCAAACCGCGAAGCCTTCTTCCGGCACCGCATAATCCCACGCATGCTCGTAGACACGAACCAGCGGGAAACCTCAACGACACTTTTCGGGCACAAAATCCCAGCGCCAATCTGCTTCGCACCCATCGGTATCAGCGAGATCTATCATCCACAGGGGGAGCTACCGGTTGCAAAAGTTGCTTCTGAACTCGGATTACCGTATTGCCTGAGTACTGCAGGGAGTAGAGGGATTGAAGATGTTGCGAGAGCGAGTGGTGGGCAGGATGAGATGACCGGGAGGGTGGAAGGTGGTGGTGTTAGGTTCTTTCAGCTGTATATGCCACATGATGATGAATTGACACTGAGTTTGCTGAATCGGGCTTGGGTATGTTTGTTCCTAGGCCTCCAAGTAGATGTACTAATCACTTCGCTTTTGAACAGAATTCGGGATATGATGTGCTTATCTTAACAGTGGATACTTGGCAATTAGGCTGGAGACACGACGACATCGCGACTGGAAACTATGGTAAACTCACCCAGTCACTCCCCACATTGAAGTCTTTGCAAACTCCCCTAACACTCCATCAGCATTCTACTACGGCCGCGGTGCCGAACTCGGTCTCACCGACCCCGTCTTCCAAAAACGTCTCAAAGAAGCCAACATCGACCCCTTAAAAGACCCTAAAGCTGCCGGCCAAAAATGGATCGACAGCATCTGGCATGGCCGCCCCCACAGCTGGGAAAAGACACAGTGGGTGATGGAGAAATGGAAAATTATCTCCGGAGGCCGCTCATTCGTTATTAAAGGGATCCAAAGCGTTAGCGATGCGAAGAAAGCGGTTGATATTGGATGTGATGGGATCGTGGTTAGTAATCATGCTGGGAGACAAGTTGATGGTGCTGTGGCGAGTTTGGATGCGTTGGAGGAGATTGCGAAGGGTGTGTCTTCAAGCTGTCTTCCATGGGGGCTGATTGGATGTGGCTGACTTAGTATAGCTGTTGGGAATAAAACGACAATAATTTTCGACTCTGGGATCCGTTCTGGGAGCGATATTTTCAAGGCTCTTGCGTTAGGTGCTAATGCGGTGTTTGTGGGTCGATTGTGGATCTGGGGATTATCTATCCAAGGAGAACACGGTGTTCGGCATGTAATGAAAAGTCTTTTAGCTGAGTTCGATCTCACAATGGAGTTGGCAGGATATAACCATGTGGATGAAGTTGGAGGAGATTCTATAAGTCAGTTTCCCATCCCTTGGTATTCCTAATATTCATGGATACTGATGGATGAACGGTGTAGAAACAGCGGAAGGTGCAAGCCTGATTGCCGAAAAATCGAAGCTCTAACGGTGGATAGGATATGGTTTAGAAATCTTGTAGTTGAATACGATTTCACCAGTTCGTTCTGCCATCAGTTATAATGCAACTCCGGAATTGATTGTTACGACCCTTCCTTTCAGTGATTCGTTTAGTGACTCGTAACGCTTCGAGTCGATATTGAACGAGCGAAGTTGAATCAAGCGAAAATTCCGGTAGTAAATGTAGGATATTTTCAAGACGGGCCAGCCAGAATTTATCCCACAGTGGATGCTTCGGGTTTCAAATCAATCAAGAACTCAGCGTTAACCGCATGCAAGTCCCTTCCCAAAGAAGCAGAAGTCATTTCCGTGATCTGCAGCCAGAAGTCGTTTCAGAACTTATTTCTAATCTAAGTAATTAAGTGAGTTTAAGGCAACAAGGCAGTATATAAGGCAAGCAGATGGCGAACACCATTTAGCACCCCTCCCCAAAGTAATCGCAATCGTAGTGTAGTGCCTTACCTCATCACTTTTCCGCAATCATCGAGTCTTCCGTCCTGCATGAAAGCACATCCAGGAGTATCACAGCCACAAACCTTACAAAAGCACAGCCAGACCTAACCGCCTTGTGACCTGTCTAGTTGTATCCCCTCCTTGCACGAGATTCCTAGTAACCGTTATACCTTAGTTTGATGTGACCAAATGCATTGCCACAGGCTCCCAGAGAAGATTGCGAGCATGGAGCCAGATTTATACCTGGAGTAGAGGCGGGTTAGTTTCAAGCCGCATCCTATTTGAGCAAGCGATGGCCCTACCAGTATCGACTTCCGATATTGACTTGGCACGTCTGTGGCTTACCCGACCAATTCCAAATATTTGAGACTCGCATCCTCAAGATTTCTTAGCTTTCCCCAAGCAGTAATACACCACATTTCGACGTTAAGGACTTGAGGGTCGAATAATAAGAGAATCCCAAAGCAGCTAGCCACCCCGTTATAAGTGCTGTACATATCTTGCAGTTATGGCAAAATCACTGCTTTCCCCCAACACGTCCTTACTTTCTACCCGAGTGATTTATTGTGACACGGACTAAATCCTTAAACTCTCTTCACGATACAGAAGGCAACTGACCAGGAAAAGGCCTGGATATTAAAAAACTAACATCGCATGTTAAATCCCCTAACTGAAACTCATAACCTGTAACGATCTAGTTAGAACCCAAAGAATGTTGGATCGGTGGACGGCACGTATCGGACACTACTATTGGCTTACTAGGTAAGATCCTCACAGCTTTTCCTTCCCACCACAATCGCGTTTTGCTTTTGCAAACTCGCTTGCTGCTAGGATGTGATCGATTACTGGTCCACCTTGCGGCATAGTCAGTGCGTTTATGGTTTGTTCTTTACGTTTCACTTAGGACATTATCACTAATAGCTACCCCTAGATTTCCTGAGGAATGGGAGCGAGACCTTTGTAGAATTATTCTCTCACATCTAATACCTGCCGGTTCACCATTGGCTACATACGCGCATGCGTTTTATCTGACAACTCCCGCTCTCAACTTGCCACATCCTTGCAACCAAATGAGATATAATTGGAGCAGAAAGTTTATTGGGCCGCACTCTCCTTTATCCAGAGGGTTGATGAAGCATAAGACGGAATATCTTAACTATCACTAAGACGTTAGGATAAGGTGTGGCGGCTGAGAGTCTAGACGGGTTTCACTCAAAATCTTCTCATTGGTGCTGGCGAGTATTTTGAATAGGTCTACTGTAATGTGAAATCAGTATTTGTTATCGACCCAAGCATAATTCCAAGAACAAGCTTCAGGCCTGAGCGATAGTGTTTAAAATACGACCTAGCTTTTCTCCAGACTAGGCTTGGTATGGTACTGAATATGGCAAGACGAACCCAAGCCACGAAATCTCTAATGGGACGACTGCATGGTAATTGAGTCTAAATCAATGGACGGGAGCATAACGAAGATTACTACCGAATCGAGGTCGAACTTGACAGCCTTACTAGATGCACGCTTGCTGCTCCTTATGGTAATCATCTTGGTTAGTTAAACTCGTAGCAACATATCGTAACTAAGTTTTCTATCTAAAACATTAGTTTCAGCGAGTAACATGACTAAATCCCAGATACGATTTCCAATTATTACTTGGGTAGAACCATAAGAACCGGAAAACAAGGGGTGTGGTTTCGTATGCTACGGAATAGCGCACAGATGTCGTCACATAGAAAGCCACACACCCTATGTTTTCCGGTTCTTATGGTTCTACCCAAGTACTCATAACTATGTACTAAAGTGGCATGTTCACATCACCCCACATCACTCGGAAAGGCAAATGGCGTTGCACGACTAAAATTTTAACTTTGATCTCATCCCACTTCCTTACTTGCTTCAGATTTACCGCCAGCACAGTTGGTGGTGCATTTGGTTGACATTTTCTATTCATCTATTCTTACTCTCCTGACGTTGACCATGGTAAGATCCAGCGCCAAGAATTTTATGTTTCGGGAAAAACAAGATTTGATGAATTTCCCCCAACACGCACCGTCACCATATAGATCGTTCCGTCATTGATTATCCTACGAGGTATATCTATTCAGCTCCCAATTTTTTCCGCCCTGCCCACGCCTCGAACCCAAGCTTTGGACGGCGCTCAGGTGCGGGTCTTGGCGGAGTTCCCGCGGAGCCCCCCCGCTACACGGAACAGACTTTGTCCGTGCTCCACCGCGGAAATACAGATGGAAAAACTGTACTCCAGGGGAAGTTGAGACCTCGGCCGATATCCGGTTGCCACCGAGTGGCCTTCGGCAGCGTGGCGTTGACTGAGCTCGAGGAAGGGAATGATCTGCATTCAGATCAGGATCATGGGAAAATCGACAACGTGGGTTGTGGGAAATGGGGAAAGGAATACCATACTCACTAAGAAGCACATCAAGACAAGCATGTGGCGATTAAGCCACGGCTAATCTCGTTTTGCATCTTACAAATCACTACTTTACTAGTAACAAGGGGTTGTGTAATCGCGGCAGGATCATGGTCCCTGGGAAATCGCCACCATTTGAAAGAAAAAGCTGTGGTGCAGCTGTAGCTCCACACGTGCCGTGTTTATTTGTACTCTAAAAAATTACCTGGTACGTTCGCAGACCCTGGAGAACTTCGTTCGGAAGAATCCGATACCTCCCCCCTTCCTTACTCTTGCCACAGCGCCTTGGGAAATTTTCGTCGGAAGCCGGGCAAACAATCAAGTGCATTAATTGGTTAACTAAAAGTCCAAGGAACATGGTGGGCCAAACTTTCTAACTGTTTTCTGCCCGTGGCGGTGCTCAACTTCAACTACACAAGGTCCCTCGCGCCGGAACAAGGGACAGACAGATGCTCAACTCCACTTCAACTCGCCACTATCAACCAAACCCCCTACCCGTACTACCATAAGAAATCAAACAGTACGTAACCCTACACAGGTATGGGCGGTGTCGCCGAACAGTTCAAATCTCTTATCTGAACTTCCGATTTGAGCGTCGCCGATGGATATCGAATGGATGTCGACCGGGAGAAAGATCCGTTCGAGAGGTACCCAGAAGGGCTAGAATCAAGGGAAGCCGCATAATACGATGAGCGACGCGTTGTGTGAGAGTAGCCCGTGTTCATGTCAATAGAACATGGCTTTTGCAAATGGTAAGTCTAAAAAATATGCTAGCTTCACTAAGCAATGCGATCAGTCTAACAGAACAAAAACTCCAATTTTGAATAGGTAAACCTCATTCCATCGATAACTCATTAGATTACCCCCCTCGAGTATCGCATGCAGATTTTGGAGTCGCCAGAAAAGTACGGCTACCAACCCTCTATTTCATCTAGAAAACACCAGCGAAGATGCTTATTGCCCCCAAAGGAAAACAGATAGTTTATCCTTGTCCATCCACTTCTCCATCTTCTCCATCTCTTCGTGAACCCCCACTTCTTTGTACCCGCCGTTCCTCCATTTCTTTTCCCCACAGATCCAAGACAGCCTCCTTATTCCTATCTCTCAATGCCCGTCGTATCTCTCCTGTCAGCTCTTCAAGCCCGTCATATATTTCGCTCTTCCGACTTTCCCACTGTTCTTCTTCCTCTCTATCTCCGTCCACATCCCAAGAATCCTTCCTTCGTGCCATTTCGTCCTTAAGCGCGAGCGTCAATTCTTTCGTTAACATCTCTATGCGATCGTAACGACTCTTCCTCTCCTCTTTGCTCAAGCGTCTCAGTCTGGGGACTGGCACTCTCCGCGAGGCTCCATCGATGGAGGATACGAGCCCACCGGATGTGTGTGAATTCGAAGAACCTTCTCTGGGCGGAACAGTGTAGCGACCTGGGGGAAGAGTGTCCATAGGAAATCAACATCGATCTCAATATTCAAAAGTGAACGCAGAAGAAACCCAGATCCGTGATAAACAAGGAATCTGTGCCGGAGGTTGTGGATGGGAAGCTAACTCCGTTGGTGTTCGTTGGCTTGGGGGGAGGGGTTTTGTGAAGTACACGTATCACTACGTTTGGACAGAGGTAGCGAGCGAGGGTGACCGGTGGACTCGATGAATCTGGGGCCGCCAAACCGAGCATTCGAAGGACTCCGAGAGTCTTATATCCCGTGAGGATCGCCTTGCCTGCCCGTGGGGGATCCTAAGGACGCGAAAGGCAATTTAAGAGGGAAAAAACTGACCGGGGTTCTCGATAGTTCTGCAGCTCCGTCCCTAGACACAACCCGCCAGCTTATTGATGGGGTATTCCCCCCCAGTCCCGCCACTGCTGATTGGCCGGAATCTCACTCCGAGGCCAACTTTGCTTGAATATCTTATTCGCCACTTTACCCGGCCGATTTCTAACCCTTTTCTCCCCTTTTCGCATGCCCTGCTTCCTAAATCGGACCTAGAAACAGCATATTATCTTTGGGGGACCCCACACGTGGCATTGAAAACCCGCCGGATAACCTGAGTTAAAAGGCAGAAAGGTTTCGGCGAAAGATCTTGGCATATATCATCCCTAGAAAGGATTGGCCTTGCTCTGGAATTACCTTTGTCATTGGTCATCAACCCAGTAAACCACATTCCGCCACAATGCGCGAAAGAGTCCCCCAGTGGAAAACCCTCAACCGCCTAGCGTTGCCAGGGTTCGTATCCATCCAATGCGCAAGAGCCTAGTTACAAGCTGGAAGCATTCAAACCAGGCCCCGTAAACCACGCTGGATCAGAGTTCCGCCGTTTACGTTGAATGGTTTCTTCAGCAGACACGAACGCACCCCAACGCTGAGACATACGTTGCTCGAAGCTACGTGTGCTAATAATTAACCCGCTATAATTCCCTGTTACATCGTCCGCGGCTGAAGCTTCGGGATATGGTTGTTCCATCGGTTGTTTCTAGCTCTGGCGCACTTTACGCAAAACCAACCCGGTAAAGCGGGGGGAAACAAATGGATATGTATTTAGACTAATGAAATACTATATTTTAGTGCTGACGCTTGTAATATTTCAGTCCCACTTCACTATCAGCTATAGCGTAACTGCTATTACCCTACTAACTCAGCCACAACTTCGCTCCGCGAAAAGTGCCAGAAATATCATTTCACACTTACCACTCTCGATCCCAAGCCACAGACGTGTCAAATTGTATAACAGCTTATGTGCGATGACCTAACTCAGCAAGGCGGAATTACGGGGCTCTAGAATACCAACTCCGCCCTACCCGACGCTTATGCAGGGAAAAGAGACATGGCGCGGAATTCGATTCCTATTGCCCTACTCTCTTAGTCTTTCCCCCAACTTGAAATTTCAAATGACAGACGATGGCGCATCTCCCACCAACACACGCACGTAATATGGCCACCAGTTCCAGGTTTACTTCCCCATGCCATGGCGCATTGTAGACGCCAGATACCTTTCCTGGGTTCGAGTGAGGGATCATGACTCGGTAATAGCCGATGATACAAGTACCGATTGATCGACATGTTCCTTACTAGATATGATGTTTCCAACCTCCCAACTCGAGCACCGGCAACCATTTTAACTTCTGCAAAAACGACCAGGTAATCAATCGCTCTGAAGAGCGGGGTAAATAAGAGGTTCGGTTCATAATACTCGGAGCCTATCTCCCCATCCCTAGGGAGGGCAGCAATCAGCCTGTACAAGTTCGGCCGCCGGTCCTAGGTTCAATGTAAGATGACGAAGACCGTAAGTATAACTTGGTAATTCAGATAGTACCAGTCTTTTCAATCACAGTAAAAATAACCACAAACGATGCGGAAAATTCAGCAGCCTTGAATTGAACATGCAGGAAATAGCTAACCGACAAGCCTCATCAATTGGTTTAGTTGATCATGTGAACAGATCACTCCGAAAACTATTTCCAAGTTTAAGCCGATGCCGATTTCAGGTCGTACGGATGGTGCGCGGCAAAAAAAAGAAAAGGTTGATTGGACTTCAGCTCTCCAGCTAGGTGTGAATATCGCCAATATCACATTCATGTACGGTACAAGGCTCAGGCATAAAATCACCGAAAGGTAGGGGTCGGCATGCAGGACTAGATAGCATAAGGCCGATAATAGTGAACAGTTGCAATCATAATTTTCTGTTGAGACCTGCAGATCTTGAGCCATAAGTGGCACGGTGACTTTGCCTTCGTGGCCGAGTCACTCAACCACAGTAAGCACTTTGAGATTAGCCAAAGGATAATCACAACAAAAGGATGAAAATTGTAGCCTTTTTCCCTGCTTCCCTCTAAGCCCATCCATGCTATACTTATACTAAACAGTAAGTTTTCTATCGATTCTTTCATGGCCAGACGGCATTGGGGTGTGGAAGGAGCCTCTTGACTCGTTCTACCTGATGTTTCCAATTGGTGAGTTAAGATCACCCTCGCCTACTTTTGCTGCGGGCCCATGCCCGTTCGCTCACTTCACACCTAAGCCTTGTACAGCAACCTCGATCAAATTGCATCACAGCATCAACTACTATTAAGAGAATTAGCTCATCAATCCGCGGACTCGACCAAAGGAAACCCGGAATCCGAAGAGAAAAAGTATCTACCGCATGGTACCAACTCGAATTGGAAGCCTCAAGACTAGTCGATATCGACTCCCTTGCTTGGAGCGTAGCGGCATCTCTATTCCTTGCTCACGGTGAGTTGTCAATCCAGGAATCAAAGCTCCGATAAAGCTCTCGTCCAAACAATGGACATCCGGTAGGTTCCAGCATGCATATGTAGACAACCCGCATGCAATTCCCAAAACCTAGGCTTGTCCTCATTTGCCGTGGGAGGTACGTAGTAAAAGCGCAAGGTATCAAAACCATGATTTCAGAAGTGCCATGATACCAAGGAACAGTATTTGTGACAGTTCTCCTCATAGTCATTTGTAGGCGAAGCCAACGTGATCTGAATGCGCATGCAGGGCGTATTCGCATTTATGCAGAGCCAGTGTCTCATACCGCTGTCTATTAAGACAAATGACCGGGGGGTTGTATTGGCAGCTGCGCGGGGAACGAAAGAAATAATATTTCAGGCGCCGTGCTGCGCCACCACAACTTAGTGGCTGCCAAATGGCTCATTACTCGCGAATTTATTTACTTGTCCTCCAGCATATGAACCGGAAAACAGGGGGTGTGGCTTTGTATGTTAGGAAGTCTGAGCACAATCCTGTAGCATACAAAGCCACACCCTCCCTATTTTCCGGTTCATATGCTGGAGGACAAGTACAGTGCCAAAAAGGGGGATGCGATTGGTACAGCATTTTTACAGTATTCTAAGAAATGCTGTATTAATTCCGCAGTGCTACGGGATTTATCAGTAAATGCAGCAGCACTCCAGAATTAATACAGCATTTACTAGAAATACGGTAGTAGATCCACCCCATTTTTTGGTACTGTAGTATCAAGCAAGCCGAAACCCTAACCCACAGCGATGAAAATGAACTGATGCATCTAAGTTTAGCAATTGTAGTCCAAACAACTTGGAAATGTGCGCAAATGAAAGATAAGGGGTTAAATAAACACTTATCTGTCTTAAAAATAAACCACAATTTTTTTTGGACGCGAATGGGATACGCACCCAGCGTGGGTTAGGGTTCCGGTTCGCTCGATACTTTTTAAATTCACGAGTACGTGAGATAGTGGCACAGCAACACTCTAATAATAGAACACAGCGATTGGGACAGTACTGGCCGAAACCCTAATTCAGAACCGTTTTCAATTCTCTCAAAGCTTATCCCAACGTACATGCATAACCTGGTACCCGATCATTACCCATATTACGCTGAATTATGTAAAACCCAGAAAACAAGAAAAAAGAAAACCCGAATAATACTCCTTAGCCAAACATTACCAGCAACCCCACATAGCACAAGTTAACTCCCCGTCCAACCCCCAGCTCATCCTATCACTAAGCCTTATAGTTTTCGACCACATGCTCGATATGATCCTGGACACGGGGGTAGACATCTCTATAGGCGGTCTTTCCCATCCAGTTGTCCAAATGACCTCTATCTTGGCTGCACAACCAGTCAGTCAAAACCCATAAAGGATTGTCCAAGGACTACTCACAAGACTTCACGTTGATAATCATCCACACCAAACGCCTCACGGAACAAGTTATACGAGATGTTCGTGCTTTCCGGGGTATACACAGCATTCACGCCACCCGATATAAACAATATCGGAACACCCCTGAGACGCTCAACATTCGCCTCCGAGACCAGAGACTTACCCTCATTATCCATAACATATCCGTTATTCCCCATCTGCATCAGCTGCGTGAGAGCCTTCATACTAACACCACCGACGAAATTCGCCAGATTCGTATGCGTAGCTGCATTAAGCTGTTTATGCTGCCAGAGCCTCCCAAACACGAGCTCGCTGCGATGACACACTGTAGAATTACAGATCTCCACCTTATTCCCCACCGGATAGAACCGTAGTACCTGGTCCAGGAACTTCTGCACCAAACGGTCGTCAGGGCTGGATAAAACCGGGAACCAAGGTCCGGCAACAGTCTTGTAGATGTTGTTTAATGGAAGTCTGGCTTTGATCGCGTTGATGGTGGCCCATTTGGGGTTAGAGAACACCTGCGAGGCTGTCATGCCTCTGATCCAGCTTGCGGGGATCGTGCCATCGAGTAATCCACATGCCATGGCTATAGACCCTGCGCAGTGAACAACGCAGTACACTCTTTCGGTGGTGTCTTTCCGGATGTGGTCTAGGGCGGCCTTAACATCTAGACGGGCGTCGAATGTAGTGTAGCCTTGTTCGGCAACCTTTGTCTTACCGACGCGAAGCGTAGGGATGTAGATGGTATATCCTTGAGCAAGGAAAAAGGACACACAATCGTTCGGGATGGTTGGTAGTGCGTAAATCTTCCATAGTTAGCATTAAGCCCAAAGAAACCAGACTCTGACTAACCTGCTGATCTACTGCTGCCCCTGGAACGAAAAGAAGCGGTGGCTTCCCAGATGTAACCGCCGTCCTAGAACGACTCCTCAAGATCCCACCCCTTGAACTCTGCGGACGCCAGACATGCAACATAACCTTGACTCCATCCGCCGCCGTCAGTGTCACCACCTCTGCAGGAGGAGTCTTAGGATAATATCCAGTAGCTGATATCGCCGGATACTGCAACACCCGGAAAGGCGAGAAGAAAAACCCTAGAGTCTGTCCCATAAACCAGCTAACGAAATGAGTAGCAGCCCCAAGTCTCCCTAGGACAGTAGTGCCAGAACCCCCAAAGCTGAGCATCTCGGATTTGAAATTCCTTAACGAGATAGTAAGGATTCCACGACCGACTACGCTACCGTTGGGACGGGTGAGTGTTACATAGAGGGTTGTAGTAGCTTTCCATGTTGTGGAGACGGAGAATGCAATGCTTGAATCAATCACCTTGTAACCGTTGAAATGCAATAGTTGACCGTCTGTCCCCATGAGATCCATCTTGTATGCGAGGTTCTTGGTGTCCGGGGAGTTTATGTCTTGGCTGAAGAACTGAACCTCCCCGCGGAGTACCATGAATGGATCTTTGCTTAGTGCACCGCAAGAAAACGTCCCGGTGGCCATTGCAGCGTGATCCGAACGTTCAATAACTAGATGTGTTAACCTACTATCCCACCCTGTAACGCCATAGCAGTGAAACTCCACTTACGATTCTGAGTACTATAACTATCAACCGACAAGAAGAACCTCGCCGCACTAGACGACCCAGCGGCGACATCCGCAGCAACCTGGAAGTCTTCAATATCGCTACCGATATAAATATGACCATCCATAACCTCACTAAACCGCGTCCCACTCTTCCCAGCCGCATCCGTAATAGCTTTCTGCGCGGTCTTCATCTCCGACGTCAAAGGGATAGACCTCTCCGGTTTCCCAAAAAGATTCAACCGCCCTATCACCATCAGCACCATCCTTCAAAACCCATAACCAAAACTCACCATTCCTCGTCTCATAATCCACCACCACCCCCTTCTTCCGCGCAACAGCCTCCACACTCCGTTCCGCCAACGCCGTAATAGTAGCAAACGGATTAACCCCCAGCGCACACGGGATGACACTCCCATCAACAACAACTAGCCCATCATGAACCTCCGTCCCATCACCCACAAACACCTCACCAACATGGTTCGTCGCCCCGCTCTCCCCAGTCCCATCACTCGACATACTCGCCCCGCCGATCGGGTGAACCGTGATCTCCTCCTGTCCCCCGAGCGCAAAGAAAGGCGAATTAACCAGCGTCCCACCAATCTTCGAGGTTGCATCCGCAAGAACTCTATTCAGCTCTTTAACATGCTCAGTCCTACCAACCCCGAGAAAGCGCAGATACGGCTTTCCGTTCTCGAGCGTTAGTGTAGCCTCGTTGTTATCGTGAGACATGATCAGATAGATCTGAGTCCTGTTCGTGGAGCTACCAGGACTATACGGTCCTTTAAAACGAGTCTCGGTGCGGGAGAGAAAATGCCGTAACCGCTCTTTCACGCCGAATTTCTCAGGATAGATCTTCCCGGGCATAACCTCCAACATAGCCTGGAGGAGCGACGCGAGAGCCTCAGGAACTGCTCCCTCCTCGAGGACATACCCATCTAGGATATCCGGCTGGTCTCTCATATCGATGACGCCGTTGATAGTAGGGCCAACGGGACGATCAGCAGGGACGTGTTCTCTCCCGACGGCGTTCGCGATATCATCCGTGTTGTACCCGAATGAGAGGATGTCTCCATTACCGCTCATTCCCCGACCAACCATATCGCTGGTCTTCAGACCGCACTCTCTACTCCGTAGGAGAATCTCAGTAGTCCCTAGAGTCCCGGCTCCAAGGAATACGAGTTCTCGAGCTTTAACCCACATCAGCTCTTTATGGAAGAGATCTTTAAACTCCGCACGTCCCCCACTATCTCCATGCCACGCGTAGAAAACCAGCCACCCACTCCCGGACGGATCTCGCTTGATATATCTCACCTCGCACTCACAGAAACTACCCCCGTCAGCACAGCCCCACTATAAGACTAAGCGAAACTCACATCTCCGCACCCCAGTTCCACGCGTCAGGGAGGTAATTCATCAACACGCTGTTCTTACTCCCATCGTTCACACCGGTACAATCCTGTCCCGATAGCGTCGACGCCTTCATCTCAACACCCATACTGTTTAGTCCGTCTTTAAAGAACGTCGTCTGCGGTGCTCTCGAGAATTTCTCCGGGACTCCGAGAAGCGCTGCTTGTTTTTGAAGAAGCGAGAGCTTCGGTAGCTCTGGGTAGTCTTCTGGGTATGGACATGGCTGTAATACCTCGCTGGCGCGTTGGTAGTCTGGGTTAGGGTTTAGTACGAGTGATAGTACGTGATTAACGGGGGGGGGGGGATTACATTTATGAAGTGATTTAGGGTTCTTGGCGATCTCGTCTGGCCAGTAATCGAGCTGGAGAGTCCGTTCATCGGCTTCTAGGAAGATGTTGGCGTTTAAGAGTGATGTTCCACCGAGACCTGCGATTGGTTAGTAGACATCACACAAGAGAAGAAACCCCTACCATTAGCCACAAACGCATTCTGTCCCTCTCCAAGGATCAAATGATAAAGCCCCGTAGGCTCCCCCAAAGTAGCATCAACCACATCCTCCCCATCCCTGCCGATATTCCCAGAAACATGCACCTCCGGTGCCGCCTCCGCAAGAGTAACCGGATACTCACCGGCTGCGAACATCAGCACTATCCAACGTACATAAGGAAGAGCACTCACGCCATCTCTCCTTCCCTAACTCAAGTACACAAACCTCCTTCCCTGCTCTCGCCATCCTACTCGCCGCTACCCCACCACCATACCCACTGCCCACCACAACAACATCATACACGGTCCTCATCATCGCCACCGGCTTCGCAATCCGCGGGTACTTCGCCTCCTCGGCTGCCGTGGTGTCGTCCGAACATGCGACGTAGTCGCTAGAGGGTAGACGCGCTCCTCCTTCTGTATAGGCTGACGGGTCAGCGTGGAGGATCTCGCGAGGGAAGGACCCATCTACAGATTGGGTTGGATCGCGGATTGGTGTTGTTGGGGCGGAGGAGCCGGGGGTGCTATGGTAGGAGGGGGTTTTCGGGGAGTTGCTTGCGCTGCTGAGGTTTAGGGAGGCGGGACGGGGTGAGAGGTAGTTCGACGCCATGGTTGTTGTAGTGTAGGATTCTGTATTAGATCCTGTGGAGGGCTATCCAGCAGATGGGATGGAATGTTTCCTCTCTGCCCGCGGGGAAAAACCCTCATTTAAAAGATATCGAGCGATAATCTAACTTCAGCCCTGGAGGGGAAACAGATCAGCTGTTTCCTTGTGACTCCGTCTCGCTATTCTCAGCTTTAAACCCTTGCACGACGTAATAAGGCTGAGAATCATCCAATAGCTGACCGGAGGACGGGGGAGGGGTGTTTTCGTGCGACTGTCGCGCCGGATTCAACCAAAATCGACCGCGGGAAAAATATTAAATTATTTGAAAGGGGGGTGGATTGTCTCGGGTGGGTGAGAGAAACTGTATTTTTTTTATTTCTATTTTTTATTGTATTCTGAAGAGTTGGTTTTATTCTAGGTATGAGATGGGGGAGGTTCATCACATTCAGTGATGGTTCTAGGTATAATACCGAGACCAACGGGATAATCCAGATGAGAACCGCAAGGCTTGATGCTTACGGTAGTACAAGACACGGATCGAATCACTGGAGGACGGAAATGGAAATCGTAAGCAACCAAACAACCGAGAATAAAGAATAATACCATATATCTCCCCCTTTGATGCTCAGCCCTAGCTGAGCTGACGATAGCAATCTTCTCCCCTTTATGTCAATCCCCAAACTCAATGATGCGACCGTCTTCTGCTAAGGGTTTATCAATTGAAGGATGTCTTATCGCCAAACAGGAATTGCTTTTTCTTCGAGGCTGAGTAGTTAGAGCAGCGGTTCCCCTCGGTTCAAAAGAGGTTTCTTACGAAACATAGCTCAGATGACATGTGATATCAAAGACCCGCGATCGAGATGGAGTAATGACATGTAAGTAAGAGAAAACAAAAATAAATAAAAATAAATCAAGAGATTCGAGCCTCACCGTATAGCTTCGCCCTCCCCACCACTACAATCCCATGTCGAACCTCCCGCAAACACCCAAGATCCAACTCCTTATCTTATCACTCCCTCCAACCCATCCCCTTCCGGCAACTCCAGGCAAAACCCCACCAAAAATAACCCACCCCTAACCCTACCACAATAGACGCGGCAACACCCGGACTCAAAGAAAGCCAACGCTAGCCAACACAACCCCCAATTCATCTCAGGAGGTGAGGAGTTTGGTGATCGCGATCGTCGCCGAGTTTGGGGATTGCCCCGACGGGACGGTAACCGCAGAGCCGCACGACGGTTCCGTGGTGTTCGCCGAGGTTGTTCGTTATTCGCGCATTGATGGTAGTCGTGATTGATCCTTCGTTCGTAAGCTGTGGGTTATCGTGCGGTTGGCAGTTGTGGGGTTAACGATTCTAAATCCACCGTGTAGATGTCTTGGCATCCGGGTTTGCGCGAGAAATCGACAAAGTCTCCTAGTATATTAGTGGTCGCGTGCCGTAGGCGAAGGGGAAACAACCTTTCTATTTCATTAAATGTAGATACGATACCTACTATATGTACTCTGAAGAACTAGAATAGACAATTATAAGATACACAGAACAACACAGCAGTGTTTCGAGCGACTTGACCGTAATTGGGAGAAACGTGCAGCAGCGGGTGGTGTCGGACCAATACAGCGAGTCGTTGCGAATTCCTGCAAGTGCATGCAGAGCGACCGTGCGTGCGAATTAATAAGCTTGTTTACTATCCAGGATCTGGGGTTATGTCTCGGGGGGTTTTTTTTCCGGGACGGAGAGGTTGTTCCGCGCCACAGGTATGGCTGGTAATGGGATATTTGAAATGAGGTTTACAATTGTTTACTGGGGTTTCTTGGCAATGAATAATAGAGTTCGGGGGAGGGAACCCCGACGGACCGGTTCGTCTACTGAGTGTTGGTCCCCCCACGAAAAGTATAACACCTCACGATATAACGAACGGCATTTGTGGGAAGGAAAAATTTTCTCTCGCAAAACTCAAAAAGCATGGGAGGCAGCAAAACTAAACATGAGAAGTGAGGTTGTAAAACAATTTGCATGGACAGCAAAGAGGTTTCCCCCATCACCGGGTTGATCGGGCGTTGCCAGTTGGCGGATGAACGATGGTTTACGGTTTAGCTCGTTTCCTACGTTGCAGACGCCTCATCTCGACGGACGACGTGAGTGGGCACCAACGCACGCGTTGGTGCATTGCAGGGAGAGAAAAAGAAAAGGAAGGAATAACGATGGGTATCGGGGTTCCAATTACTATGAGGCTTCACTTTTGATGTAACGGGTTTATTTGGATTGGAGACTCCAATTGAGATTCTTGAGATCTGGTCTGGCTCTTATGCACATAATGAATCATCATATGGTGAATCCAATTGACGCGATAATCGCCAATTCCCGGCTTCTCGGAGTGAAGATGGACGTTACGGCATTCCAAAGCGTGTCGTAATCTTGTGCTTCGTGATGGCGGCCATCACTCTGGGTTACGAGGACACGACCTCTGTCTGACAACCGATGGTGATGATGAGATGGTTGTGAAACAATGGCTACGAAATGGCCAACGAAGACACTGGGGGAATGGGTTCTCTGTAAAGACCCGACGCGACAGTGCCGAGTGTCTAGGCATTCTTTTACGAGAGAAGGCAGTGTGGGTGTGATGATGATGATGACCGGGAATAGTTACAGTATCATACAGACGCCAGGGGAAAGTGATGTTTGATAGGAGAAGAGTGGGTTCGGAATAGAAACGGAGGCCAACCAGAGGATGGATGGGTGTGGCTAGAGCACTGACAACAAAACATGCAGGGATTAGACAGGGGACGATCATCCATCCAGACCCTTGAGATGCTTCCTGGGTCACCACGTCTTCGAGTCTTGCACTCTCCACACCGCCGAGGTTGAACCCTTTTTTTGCCCATTGACCGAAACCCAGCCAATTGTAGAGAGCTCTGTCTGCCTGTTGCTCACAGTCACTGCCTCCAGCACTGCTACAGCGCTGCTACTAAGTCTAGATTAAACCCCCGATTGACCTATTTCCTCCCTTCACATGCCTTTTTCCGCCGTCCTCTTGCTGCCTGCTTCTTCGTTCTCTTCCCTGACTGCTCCCGTGTCGCTTCCCCCTGCTCTACCGTTTGGTTCGTGCATGCAGCAGGTTTGGGCCGAATCGCTTCCTATACCGTCCACACGATAGGCTGTCAACGCTGCCACTCGCAGAAGGTGTGTCTACGTGTTCGCCTGTACGAGTCTCGCTTGCTGCCAGCGGTAGACGTCCACGCTACAGACCTGCACTCGAGCAGTCTGTAGCCAGTAGTCTTTGCAACCCCCCAATCGAGAATTACTCGCCCAATCCAATCCCGGCATATTCCTTTTCCTGCTTGAGCTTTCTTTGCTTTTTCTGCCTCAGTCTGCGTGCTGTGCGGTACGCACTTTTTTGGGGGCTTCGGAGGTAACTTCTGGTCTGGAGCTACTAGGAAACCACCAGGAGAGGTACATCATACCTTACGCCTTGAGTGAGGGAGGAGAGGAAAGAAGAAAAGAAAGAATTCTTTCTTCTCTCTCGTGCTTCTCACGCTCACTCACTCACTCACGGCGACTGCCAATTGTTTTCATCTCCCAGCGTCCATCCAGATCGCGCGGTGTGCTGACGTCGTCGTTCTCTCGTCGCCCCCCGTTTGAGCGAACCACGTCGTCAATCGATCAGCCTACTCGCTCTCTTTCTCTCGCAATTGACACATCCCACTCCGCTTTCCCATTTCGGTGCAAAGTGTTATATATCCTCGCCGGCGTTTCGACTTTCCCTTCCCTCGTCAAAGAAGAAAGAGGAGTCCACCCTCTCCCCGCTATTCCTGCCAGAGATAACTGTGTTTCTCGGCCCCCATCACCATCCATCACCCACAGCCAGCATACCCGTTACACATCTATCATCAACATTCATCTATAATCAACGTCTGCTGCTGTCACATCTTCTCTCTCATACTCAGTCTTCCGTTTCATCTTCCTGTTACATCTATCCCCCGTTCCTTTTGACTTATTCCACCCCGTATTCATCTTCATCCATCCTCTCAACAGGATTATCCCCTACCCCCCACCCCACCTTTCCACCATGTTCGATCAGCTCTTCTCGCGATCGAGAACTGCCGACACAGGTGTTGGTTCAGTTCATGGAGATGGTTCCTCTGACTTGCCCATAAGCAACTGCATTTCAGGCGAGCTGGGAGGCGTTGGAATGTCCATTGGGTATTGCACATCTTCTTCCCCGAGTGTTCCTACAATCATAACAATCGTGACACCGGCTAAAACGATTTATGAGGATTCTCCGAGCGACAGCTTGATCTCCGTTGTTCCGACCAGATCGGAACCAGAAGAGGAGGCTTCCTCCACCCAGACGCCCACTCGCACCTTCACTGCGAGTGGCTTCCTGGCCGCCATCTTCGGCATCGGCATTGCACTATCGTTCTGGACCCCGAAGAACTTGTGGGTTTTCATGGGAGGTTTCGGTTTCCGAAGGGAGAAGAGACGGCAGAAGAATAAGCAGGCTCAGCGATCGGTCGAGGTTCCTGAAGCGGTTGCGGTTGAGGGAAAGAAATTGACAAATGGCCAGAGAGATAAGGGTAAGGCACGGGCCTTCGACAATGAAATCGAAGGAGAGAGTTCGTCTTCAGCTTCGAACGAGCGAACGGCTCTCCTCGTCGGTGAACCAACAACTTACTCCTCCGGTATCGACCTCGATACTCCACCTCATGACTCTGGCGTCGATCTTACCAACGGTGAAGAAGCTAAAGCGACTCGCCCGGAAGATATGCCGGTACACTATGAGCCTAAACAGGCACCGGTATCGGAGCCAGAGCTTACCGAGGAGGATATGCTCAAGACGATTGATGAAGAGGAGGAGATCATCGATTCACCCATTAATGAGAGTTGGACCTTCGCAGATCGTCACATGTCACCTATTTACAGCCAGACCGAAGTACCGGTTTCTCGCGTTGAGTTTGAATCAAGGGAGCTTCCTCCGCGGGTAGAGCCGATGGCGGAACCTTCGGTGGGATCGTGTCCGTATGAGAACAGGAAGAACGCTTCCGAACCGCTGTCCTCGTCTATCGTTGTTGTTGACCTACCAGTCACCGAGGAAGAGGAGCCGAGGCAGTCTGAAGCACCTTATACTCTTAACAAGTCGGCTCCAGTCGAGACCGAATTACCCATTCCCCCGGTCGTAGAGACAGTCCCGGAGCCGGTGGAGAAGGTTGAAGAGGTGAAGGTCGAGGAGGTGCCGGTGAAGGTTGAGGAGAAGGTTGAAGTTGAGGCCGGTCCTTCAGTTTCTAGGGAGGTCCCCGTTCTTGAGGAGGTTGAGGTACCGAAGGCTTTGGAAGTTGAGACCCCGAAGGTCGAGAAGGTCGAAGCTCCCAAGGAAATCGAAATTCCCAAGGTTGAAGCTCCGAAAGTCGAAGCTCCCAAAGAGGTCGAGACTCCAAAGGTCGAGACTCCTAAGGTCGAGCACGTCGAGTCTCCCAAGGTTGAAGTCGAGGTTCCCAAAGCTAAGGAAGTTGAAGCCCCCAAGGTCGAAGAGGTCGAAGCTCCCAGGGTTGAGCTCGTTGCAGTTCCCGTGGTTGAGGTCGAGACTCCCAAGCCAAAGGAGGTTGAGACTCCGAAGGTCGAAACTCCCAAGATCGAAGCCCCCAAGGTCGAAGCTCCTAAGCCCGAACCTCCTAAGGTTGAAGCTCCTAAGCCTGAACCTCCCAAGGTTGAAGCCCCCAAGGTAGAGGCTGTTATCGAGCAGCCGAAGGAAGTCAAGAGAGAAGAAATCAAATCCACCCCAGTGTCCCTCCCCGTTTCCACTACCCCACAAATCGAACTCATCCCCCCTACTCCTGCTTTCAACAGCGGATTCTCTGAAGAGGCTGAGGCGTTCTTGAAGGAGCGTGCTGAAGAGACAGTTATTGAATCTCCCCTTCCTAAAGTCAAGGAGGAGGATGAGCCAGCGTCTCCTACTAGGGCAATTTCTAGGTCTAGGACTCCAGAGCCGGCAAAGACTACCTCTGGTTCTTTGACTGTGGACTACAAAGAGAAGGAAAAGGAAGATGATGATCTCTCCATTGTTGACCACCCGATGACACACTCCCCCGACCAACTCTCTCTCAGTGGGGACGACAAGAAGGATGAGGAACCGGCTGCTACTGAAGAAGTTCGTCCTTCGTCCGCCAAACCCCCAAGCACCATCGGAGATGACGGCAAGTCTACCAAGTCTACCCGCAGAAATTCCTTCCGCCGCATGGCTAGCCTCGGCAGTCATAGCAGGAATGCCTCTATTGACTCCACAAAGAGAGAGAAGTCTCTGAGGAGATCGATGACTGGTATCCTGCCTGGTGGAAAGAAATCGAAGAAAGAGAATTCTGCGCCCGCGTCTGCCTCAACCTCGCAGGTCAAGTTAGGTGAGCTCACGCCCCCACCTACTCCCCCGGAGACGGATGTTGCCAGGCCAGAATCGAGACGCTCCGAGAAAGAGAAATCCTCCATTTCCCGAGCCATGAGCTGGAGCCATGGAATCAACAAGATATCCTCCAAGGACAAACGGGACCAAGTGGCTAAGAAAAATTCAGACCATGAAGCCGAAGCCACCGAAGACGCTGAGCCTGCTGAAGCTGCTGGGCCCGCTGAAGTCATAAAGCCCTCGAGCGCATCAATCATTTCGAACAAGGATAGACCCACCACCTCCGACAGTGAGAAGCCAAGCAAGCTTCCCCGAAGAACTAGCTGGTTCACCAGGAAGAAGTCTACCAGCAACTTGAGTGTCGCCGATGTCGTCAAGTCTGCAAGTAACGCCAACCTTGCCCCTGCGAAGGAAGAACCCTCTGTACCCGCCGTTGAGGCCGCTGAGGCTTCGCCGCTCGACAAGGGCAAGGGAGTTGACAGAAGCCTACCGGTCGAAGCTCCTAAGGAGGTCCAAATCATCGAAGCACCTCCTCCACCCCCAACTGAAGAGCAGAAGGTGGCCGCTGAAACCGCTGCCGCTGCTAAGGAGGTTGTAGCTGCTGCTGCTGAGAAGGCCCAACCAAGGCCACAGTTGAAGAGCAAAGTTTCGGCGTGGATGGCTTTGCGTAGGAAGAAATAGACGGTGATTTAGGGACTAGTCATTGAAATTGCGACCGTTTTCGAGAATTTTTTGGTGTACAGTATTTGCGTCTCATTTTTGTTTATTTCTGGTCCATTTTTAACATATGCATGGGGATGTGCTGAGGACACGATAACATGGTTGTTTATTTCTTTTTCATTGGATATCTTGGATTTTTTTTTTTGATTTTCAGCGTTTGCATTCGCTTAGCATTTTGGAGTTTTTTTTTCTTTTCTACCTTTTTTATATTTCTTTTGTCTACTTACGCTCGTCACGGCAGACATTTCTTTAACGAGGGACGATATCGAAGAGATACGAGCTCGGGATTTATTTATTTTTTTGGGTTACTTTAGGGATTGAGATTGGAGACTTTTTTTTATTTTTTTTTTAACTTCAAGTTTTCATATATGTATGAGAATGGAATCTGAAATTTAAGATTTAAATTATTGTTCACTGGAATGTGGAATGTAGGGGGGGATGGGGGGAGGGGATGGTAGGGTGATTGAGACGGGATATGATCAGGAATCGACATCGCATCGTTGTAGTCGATCGGTGAAGGGGGAGTTCGGTTAGAAGGCGGGGTAATGGGGGATTGGATGCAGGGACTGGTGTGGGGGTTGGTTGGGTGGGCGAGTGATTGGGGGTGATGGGGGTTGGAGGTTGGGGGGTGTAGATGAAATGGAATTGGTGTTTTATAAGTGTAGTTTATCTCGTTCCTAGCCTGTTTTTTTATTCTGTGCTTTGTGTTTCCGGAGGAGGCTGTAGGGCGAGTTAGGTGTCCTCAGGGAGTAAGTTAATATAGATTTAAGATGGTGATTACTCTACTCTTTACGAACAGTAAGGCGACAGGATTATCGTTTGGTGCGCAGTTCAAGCCCGGTTCACGGGGGATCACTCGGTTGGAGCGGGGCGATGGTGGGTTAGTGGTGCGAAGGGGCGGAAAGAGTAGAAGACTCAGAGGGGGGGACTCTACTCTAGGTGGAAGTATCCTCAGGTGCTCGGAATACTCGGCTGGACGCTGACCGATAGGTTAATCCAATGAAGAGCAGACCTACCAGCGCTACATGTATTCCGACAACACGATACGTCCAAGACAGTTGAATCAACCATCGGAGATAGTAGATAAAACGTGACCGTGATAGAAACTCTTCACCGACACCCCATCTCCCGAGACGTGCCGATTGGCTGGCTCGTTTGATCAGGTGAGGGTCTGCAGTTCGATCTTCCGTTGTCGAGCGAATCATCGGGTTCCGATTGTTTGGGTGGTATCGTGCGGGTTTGGGTGTTGGGTCTCGTGATGGTCTTATGTTTGTGGGGCGAGGGTGTAGTTTGTTAGATGGGGGCTGTTGGGGTTGCTTTCCCTGGGAGGTGGTTCTCGCCGTGTCGCCCGATGTAGCTGTAAGGTTGGCGTCTGCGTGTTGCGCTGAGTGGGGTTGGGATATTGCTGGGAGATGGAGATTCTGCTCTTTTCTGCGTGAGGCTTTGTGGTTCGTTCTTGCTGAAGTGGGCTTCCTAATCGGGTATCCTGGGCTCTAGTGGGGAGGGCGTCGGAGTCCTGAAGGCTGGTGGGTTTTCATGTACGGTGTGCGTACTCTAGGTTCGGGTATGTCACAGTTGAGAGTTAATCGAGTCTCGATCTCTACTTTCGACGCTCGCCAGTGGAATTTCGAGTGATATCGTGTGATGTATAGGCGGATGGGTTCTTTGTTAGGTACTGGTGGGCGGACTAGGCATTAGTTTTATGGGGTGATTGCGCTTTATAGAACTACTGAAAAAGTGTAACGTTATAAATCTCTTGCATCTGCGCTGTGCTCTCGGAGCGGAATTATTGGCTAGGCTCCTTTGATGGTCCCGACGGGGAAACCCTACAGTGTCGCTCAACTCTCAGCATACCTGGGCGCTTCTATTTAACGAAGGTTAGAGAAATAAGTAGTATCTGAGGGTCCCGTGGGGTCTAACATAAGTCTATCATGTCACTGAATATTGCACGCATCATCCCAAGGAACCGGTTTGCGTAATCTTGAATATTCAGCCACTCTGTTTGAGTGACTAACCGGCCAACGTACTAAGATGTATTCAACCACTAGCTACCCTGTTTCTCCGGTATTCGACTCGGGGTTTATACGCAAGTGTGGGACGGTCGATCCAACTTACTTGCAGAATTGAAGCTTCCAAACTCTGGGATGGCAACCGTCAGGTCTTGCGAAGAGTGATAGGATCTTTGATAGTGTGAAGGTTCAGGTATTCCCGCGGCCTATGATTTCTAGAGCTGGATGGAGAGAGGAAAATTAGGTAAGCTCGGCGGAATAAACTGGCGCATGGTCTTAAATACTAGTGGAAGGATACCCTGTGAATTGCTACTGCTGCTTGGGGGATTGAGTAACCTGCGGAAATTGTTGAAAAATCGATTGGTACGCGGTGGACTCTTATATGAGCAAAGTTCATACATACTACATGTACTTATGGAGAGATGGTGGGGAACGGAGCCTCTGATACTATGTTCGTCGCTGCCAGTAACTGCTTCAGGAATTTAGTTGTAGGAGTGAAATTTGTTTGGTTTGTTTTTTGAATTAGAAGTATATATTGAAAATGTGTAATCAAGGGTTGTATTGCCTCAAGTGATCATCGGGAAATTCGTTAGGTGGCAGGCTGCGACCAATGGCAGCTCTTGGTTACTCGTAATCTTTTATCGGAAATCTCGAGAATCAAGGCCTACCCGTAAGCGGAGTCAGTTGCTGGAATCTTTTGAGGGTAATGTCTTCTTCGGAGGCATTTTGATAGTTAGCACCTAAGATAAAACGACCATCAGTAATTGCTCCTTGGTCTGGAACAACATAGTATATCCTGGATGCTTTGTGGCTTCACTAGTGGCACTTGTCTAGGTACTGGTATTCCCCGACGTGATATCAAAGATATAGGTACGAAGATCAATATTATAGAGGGCTGGTCATGGTTGTAGTTGGTTTCATACAACTGTAGCGTGACTCGCTGGATACGGCAGAGGATAGGTGGTGCCATAAGCAGCGAACATCGCAGCCCTAAAAGAAGATGTCCTAGGTTGGACCATAAGTTTAGAAATGTATCCCCGAAACGGTGTTTCGTTGTCTGTGCCTCATCGATGAGAAAGATGGTCGGTGATCCTGCAGTTGAGCTGTCCAATGGTGTTTCCGAAAGCTGCTTGGTGTATTTCTGGCTTTGGGATTCATCCATGGCTTCTAGACACATTTCCGGGGAGACCACCTTTATGTATTAATAATTAAACGGGGGTTCGAGTACGATAGACCTAACAGCAAAAAAATTTCTATTTGCTTGTTTCTCCAACGCAAATGGTTTTATGTGATAGCAGATGATAGGTAAGGTTGGGCGTTATGGTGTTCTCGTTGACTAATCTGACTTACAGTGCCAAAAAGGGGTATGCGAATGGTACAGCATTTTCACGGTATTCTAAAAAATGCTGGATTAATTCTGCAGTGCTACGGGATTTATCAGCAAATGTAGTAGCGCTCTAGAATTAATACAGCATTTTCTAAAAATACGGTAGTAGACCCACCCCATTTTTTAGTACTGTAGTTAGCAAGTCATTCAACTAAACCATTATCATCATCATCGCCACAATCATCACCATCACCATCAAAACACTCACGTTTATTAATTATCGGTTTTTGGAGTTCTGCTTCTAGCGGCGCAGCCGAATCCCCGCTGCATTCTCAGCGGAGGTGTAGTGACACCTGCTGTAACGGGTATCATCAATGGGCCTTCATCAATGGACCTCTAGTGGACGGGGACTAACCCTAAGGATACTGGCAGAATGCTATTGCTTTGTAGTCCCACACATGCAGCTTGCTGATCTAGAGCAACAGAATCCCGGGGCTAGACCGAAGGCTCTGGAAAGGCCGGATTTTCTGTGCTTGATGAGATTTCTTTTCTGCGGAGGTATAAACAATTGTATGGGGTCGCCTTAAAAAGCCGTATATTAATTTAGTCCTGGCGCAATACCCAAAAATTCGGAATTTTTTTGCTCCCCGCAGATCCCCGATAGTACAACCCTCCCTTTGTATGGAACTTCGCCCTCGAAATCCTCCGGAGCTTTAAAGATACTAAAAAGTCTCAAGGAAGAATTGGCTCATCTCAGACCACTTCTTGCTCTAACGCTACGGTGCCCAGTAATCTTTGACAGTGGAGCCGGAAGTCGTAGCATCTCAACGATGAGAGTTGGAACGATTGAAGCTTGAGGGTAGTTTGATACCTATAGATGTAGTTGACTGCGATAAGCCGTGTTCAGTACCCACAGCTATCTAGGGTACTGTTTATAAGTTACCTCGAGAGCCTCAGGATGGTCAATGGGGGGTTTTTTCGTGTTGTAGGATGGGATTAAGGTACACAGCAAGCTGTGCTAGGCGCGGGGCTAGGGATAGGTGGTGCGTGCTAGTGGAGAAACAGAGAAAGCATCTCTTATCCGGTCTTCTCCACTCATCCCCAATCCATTACACTCCTTCCTCGTCTTCATCTAGACATTCAACCCCATGCTTCTCAATACCCCCCACCCTCCCCTCTTTCTTCTAGACCTCCTTGTTATGTACACAGAGGATGCTAATAATAAAGTATACGAATTTGACGGGAAGGGAACTCTGCTTTT
The DNA here is from genome assembly GCA_038503065.1 of Paragyromitra xinjiangensis. Taxonomy (NCBI): domain Eukaryota; kingdom Fungi; phylum Ascomycota; class Pezizomycetes; order Pezizales; family Discinaceae; genus Paragyromitra; species Paragyromitra xinjiangensis. Next base: position 177,709 of record JBCAMK010000004.1, read on the forward strand.
ATTCACAGCCTTTGTGGCTGCATCGGGGCAAGATCGGCGGAACTCAAAACGCTGAAATAGGTAGATGGTTGAAAAACTACGTTTTTCTAGACGATACCTGAAGAGTCTCCGATTCACTTTTCGTGAAACAACTGATGTATTGGCTATCAAAACAATATCTGGGCTAGATCACGAAGCCGTCGGGACAGAATTCAATCAGTTTCTGCTAGCAAACATGGATCACACTACGTCTAGGGCATTAGCTGGCACGGGATCCATAGTATATAGTTTTGCTCTGCTATGCAAAAGAGCTAAACATAAACTACAAGCGTAGTAGATCCTTAAAAACTGACTGGCCTCCATGGTTGTGGAGGTAGCTGTTGGCGGCCACTCATAGAAATAGTCGTTTGTGGATCAACGGCGTTGGCCACGGGCTCATCGCAGAAGGGGAAACCATCCGAGGAGATATATGGAGTATTTAGGTATACAGCGCTTGCGCGGTTGAGCCATGGTTTATGAGATCGGCAAACTACCACCTAGGTGGTTGGATGTACCTAATTAATTATCTACATGTATCTATGTGGGAAGGTCGAAGACTTGAAACTACAAACACAACTAAGGATGTGGGCCGTGGTGGGGAGTTCATGGGAGATACGCCGCCATTTCTTCCCTGCTTCTTTTTTCTACGGAGAGAGAGGCTCAGAGAGCACAAAACTGAGGTTCTTACTAGTGGCGGAACCCTACGACTGTTTTGATGATTACTACCGAATCACAGAAAGGTATGGTTTATGTGTTGATAAAGGGACTCGTGCAGTATACTTTGTGGCTCGGCTCGCCCCATATGGGGGTATGTCTGTGCGAGATTACCCCAAATTCCGAACAGTTCCTCATCATCTTGCAGAAGGTTCAGTATTCTAAACCAACCAGAGCTCAAATGCAGCAATGTTGAACGGAAAGATATATCTAATGGGATGGGGGGCGGGTTATGCGAAGGTTTCATTTGGGATATATTCCGCCGCATCTGGAGCTACGGAAGTAAAGGAATAGGGGGAACAGTGGGAGTTTTTGAAGCAGGCTGGGTCGCGGGTTCACAGTGTCCATAGCCGACGACATTGCTCACCTTCTCCTAACTTCTTTGGTAACTCGCAGGCATACCTGTAACTTAATCTTTTGCCTCGTTTTAGCTATCGTTATTCCACTGACTCGGGGTATTCAAAAACAGAATGGCACAGGCAACAACCATGAATATAAATTTCTAGTGAACGATTTATTTTCTCTTCTAGGACTATGATCTCCTATGCTACCCATATCCACTTTACGTTCTTTCTCACGAAACTCAACTATCCATACCAGAATCTATCATCGAAAAGCACAAATAGGCGTGTTTCAAAGCCGCAAAATCATCCCATTCCAACTCGACGAAATCAAACAGTTATATTCCCGTTTCCCTGTATAGCTCTGTTCCGTCGGAAGATAACCTACGTCAATCTACCTAAATCTGAGTTGAAAGGGAGAAGACTTACGCCCCAAAGCTTAGCTCGCGGCGGGCAATTACTTTTTTGATCTTCAATTATGATAAGAGAAGACTCGACAGGAGGGGTATTCGCGCAGGGAGAACAGATGCACCATTCGTCTCTGGGGATGGCATCCATTACTGTAGCGATATGGTGTCCGCGGCCGCGGCAGGATTTTTTCGCTGTAGTGTGGTTGGGTTGGATAAGCGTGAGATTGGATAGGGAATAGAGAACGGACAAGTTGGGCAGATCGCTGCTTTGCACATTGCGGTTTTGGTACCACGATGGAAATGTGATATGTTGGAGTTGAAGTTTGGAGCTGTTCACAACCTCAGAAGATTGCTGGTTGGTGTTGAGCAGCCTCGTGCATTGTAGACGTATGTAAGGGTACTAATTACCGATGAGGGTTAGGGTTATTCTGCATTTCTACTCAAAGCGATTTAAGCCATGGAGGGATTTTGATTTGGAAGATATATCCCGGGTTAAAATAGATAGATTTGGTTCCATGCCTGGTGGTTCAATTCATCGTTGCTTGGCTTTCATCCTATTAGGTACGAGGCTTGCAATGCAGGTGGGATAGGCTATATGCAACACGGGGTTTGTACGTATAACTACATGTAAATATCTTGGTGTATTTATAATGTAATGTGAACATTTAGTCCTAAAAAATGGAAAGAAATTCGAATATCTGCGTCTTCTACTTTTCAATCTGACAGCTAACCTTCACCTTACTTGATTTAACGTAGCCTAGCTTGAAATTGGGGAAAAGGCATTCATCCTTCGGGCAGGCTCCTCAACCTACACTCGAAGGCGCGGGCTAGTAGTTGTCCTTGCCGTATTTATTGTATTTCTCGTGCAAATTCTACCCGTCCTCGTTAGTCTAGTCTTCATAGACACCATTTTCAACCGCCAAGGTTCAAAGACAGTAGGCGATAACGAACCCTTGGAAGCGTAACATTCGGAATAATCACTGAATGCAACGCACTTGGTGCACGCTTCGGAGGCTGCCTGTAATCACCATTCGGATAATATTTATACCTGGAGAATTGACCTTTAGCACCCGTTTCTTCCCTACAAATTCTGTTTGGATAAAAGCGGTAGATATGGGTGTGTGGGTATAATACTTATAGTTACGATCCTCCGGATCCTCCGGATTCACGTCATTCCAAGGAGCAGAATGTTTAACAACGTTGATACGTCCTTCTTCAGCGCTGGCCGTAGTCGGCTTTCGACCTGTGTTCTGTCAGGCTATGTATTTCTTCCGCCTATTATTGATAAGAGCTATGAACCGAAATAGAATCCAACTAGTCCAAACGCTCCCATCATGACTCCGAATAGGACCTGTATAAAATATTTAGTGTCCGGGCTCCTTCTTCAATATGTAGGCGTAAGCGGTGTGACATACATAGAGCTCTGGATCTCTCCTAGCTCCTCGCCGGAGCCCTTCTTTCCCTGCGGCACCTCCAATGGCGGACATGTTGTTTGATTTGTTCTATGGTGTTAAAGTGAATTGGTTTGGGGACTCAAAGGTTTCTTGGTATATTTTTGATGGTGAAAGGTGAATACTGGGGGAGCGATGAGGGGTTATGGGTTTCCCCACGCGGAGGCAATGACTATTATAGACGTCATGGTCACAGATGAGCCGCTTGCTCAAGACCTTAGAGCTAGGTGTCTAATAGTTCGGGCTATATAGCTAGAATCTTGGGCCAACAGGCCGATAACTGGTGGTTAATCAAGCAGTTACGGATATTTTCTCTGCAAGAACAATTAGTTGGGAATAACTAGGCTGAAGCTAGAGATGATTGAGTTTGGCCCGCGGACCAGATTGTTACGTTGCTGGAAGTCGTAAATATTAGTGAGGTACGTACCCTTTACCGCAGACCACGGGTAAGACAGCAATCCACGGGGAACAACACCATGAAGTATTGAATCCAATACGAGAAATGGTAAGTAGGTCTAATATTTACGCGGTTATAAGCAGGGTGCTTTGACCAGGGCCCCTAAAATTACAATTTACAGTGTGTTGAAGGGAGCCTACCACCGAAAACCTACCGTCGAATAGAAACCCCCGAAGAGCTTTGCTTGAAGGCTATGATGTCAGGTCACATCTACCAATCGCTACAGTTTCGGGTCTACGAATAAAACTACGATGCAAAACAGTTACCTTCTGAATGGGCGATACAGCTTACCCATTGGAGTCCTCAGAAATATGGTCGAAGGCTATGCTCAAATAAAACCTATATGTTCTTAATCAGATAGAAGGACCCATTGCCGTGAGTTAATTCTCCGTGGCCGGGCACGGAGTCTTATATTGCTGCTTCCTCCCACAAAGTCTCATCTTCTCTGAGAAGAGAGTGCAGAATCTACGAATGCGAGCATGAAATAAAACACCCCAAGTAAATTCGATAGATGCTGAATTACAGTTTGGGTCAGCCTTTCGAGATAAGAGCGAGCCCAAAACCTCTCTTATCTGGGGCTTACCGTTATGTTTGCTTTTTGAGGTAACCTGATCAACGAACGCCCAGAGTACTGGTATAAAAAATATTTTCCCGAACGCCTTTCCTTGACAATAACGAGAGTCCTATCCATCTAATGCCGACTAAAAGAAATCTCAGCGACCTCGGCCGAGAAACAGATACTCAAAGAAAAGAAGATAGAGTGGAAAGTACCCCCCACATACCTACGCCCTTCCATAGTAATAATATATGCCCTAAATTGCAGCTTTTAACTCCTACCCTTCATCATTCGAGGTCGAGATCCGAATCCGAATCCTCCCGGTAGTTTACAGTTTCTCTTGATTTCACCGTCACCTCTCGAGAACTTTTTCTGGTTCCGGCTCTTGATAGCCGTACTGGTGGTGGTGTTGTGCTTTTTCTCACCACAACAACTTCTTCTGTTGCTTTTGCAGCTACGTCTTTCTTTTTCACACCCCCGCTACCTACCCCTCCTCCGCCAAAAATCGGCGTTGTCTTTGGGATAGTATGACTAACAATGGGGTTCTCAGATTTTACCGTTACACTATCCTCTATCTTCATGCCCGTGCCCGTGCCCATCGGAGGGATGGGTTTCGTGAAGAATGAAAACAGAGTTGGTTGGCTTTGGCCCTTTTTCAGTGGCAGAGAAGCCCTCGGTTTCGCAATTTTCGAGGGCTTAGGCATCAGCGTTGGGGGTAATGGTGCCGATTTCTCTTGCAGTTTCGGCAATTTCGCTATTGGTGTTGATGTTGGTGTTGCATGTATGGGTGGTGACGAATTTTCCTGCAATTTTTCGGTTGTTCCTCCACCCGCACTCCCTGCGGTTCCTGCTGCAGGTATGATGATATTCGCGCTCGCTTTCTGTGGTTCCAGCGCTGCGATTTTCGCCATTTTTGCTTGTTCCGGGGACTTGCTCCGTTTCTTCTCTGGACGTGGTGGTATCGCTACGCTGATATCCTGCACGTGAATGCAGTCTTCCTCATCCGGCTTACTCGGGCCCAACAGATCCCCCCCATCAATTTTTATCAGGGTTGTCGCCACCGCTGTTGTCGCCGGTGCAGGCGAAATGCTCCTTGTTCTCTTCTGTCCTGCTCTCCGCCGCAGACCTCTCGTCCTCCCGGGGGCGGCACCACCATTTTCGGCCGATGACGCACGCTCAGGGGTGCTGTTTACCGATGCTGACGCTGAGCCGTCGTCTACCTTGAGCGTTTCCAGCGCGTGCTCGAAGGGCTCGATTAGTCGCTGAATGAGGATTTCCCGGTTCTCCCAGCAAATCTTGCATTGGATGTCGCGGTCTAAGGAGAAGTCGAGAAAAGACCTGTCGTGGCCGCAGTCGGAAAGTTGTGGTTGTTGTTGTGCTGAGGCTATGCTGCTCCGAGTTCGGAGTCTCCGGCCTGAGGCCATGGCTGCAGATGCCTCTGGGAGGATTGTTGTTTTTGTTGTGATTTTTCCCGCGTGCGAGGGGCAGCGGGTGGTAGAAATTTTTCCTTCTTGGTTGGAGAGCTGTTAAGGTTCAGCTATCCGTCCTTCTTGCTGCTTGAGGGGTGTTTCGACCCCTCGTCATTCGGGGTCATCGCAGATTTCTCGTCTGTCTGAGAAGCTCACCGGAATAAAGGAGGTGTGTCGCAGATTCTACACTGTCGCTCTCTCCGCTGCGGCTGCTCCTTTGCTGTTGATGATCTAGGAAACCATGTCAGCTGTTTAATCACTAGATTGTAGAAAAATCAAAGGAGTCGCTCACAGCAAGAATTCGTATAATCAGAAGTATAGTATAACCGTATTGTCTTTATCACGTTTTCGTCGTAGGCCTTGTCCACGTAGGTATCGTGGGTGTGTTGTAAGAGAAAAGGAAGGTTGGATTGCTGCCGGCAGTGTTCAATGCAGGAAAGGCAAGAAAGCAAGCAGGGAAGTTCAGGTCGCCTCGTTAGGTTCTCCAACCACCTTATTTATACCAGAGACTGCTTTTCGCTGCGTGTACCACAAGCAACAGGATTGGCTGTCAGAGAAAACTCGAGGTCACATACACACGATATACCCTGCAGATTCCCACACCATTGGAAGGGAAGCCGTTATGTGTTGAACTTTTGTTTTTTTGGGAAGCTTGCCTTAAACGAGGTTTCTGAGAGGTTTCGTATATTGGGGGATCTGCGACCTACTTGCCCTGCTTGTTTGTTCGTCACAATAATCTTTCCCCAAAATACATGCACAAATAAAAGGCTCGGGAAAAATGAAACGAAGCAATAACTGAGCGCCACGGCTCTCCCGTGTTCACCGCTGCATATCTCTGGTCAAGTTCCGAATCCTGGAGGGCTCAGGGTTAGGGTTTATGGGCGGTGGCGAATTTCGCGAAACATGACAAGACTTGCGAAGACAGGAGTAATAGGGTAGATAGTGTCTCAAGGGCCTATTCCTGGCCTCCGATCCGTATTCCGGGGGTTGACGTTGAACAATATGTACTTGCGGAAAAATTCCAGCTCGGCCGGGCCGAGCTCCAACTTTATCCTCGCATCTGTCCTGGAAATCAAGAAACGAACAGCCGAATAAAACACCCTCTGGAATTATGTAAATCCTCGAATACATTTTAGTTCTGCCTCGAGCCCTGTTTGTATGCCCGCGGACTCTCACGTCCAATCATTTGCCATCCTCAGCCAACTGTCTTTCCACAGAAGTCACTTTGTCTCTGAAATTCTCCGTTTTATCCGTTCTGTTCCCGCTCATCAGCCCTGAGTCATACAAAGAGAAAAAAAGAAAGGTCCTGTGGAAAAGAGCTACTCACCTACTCCCGATACGGATATCGGTGTGGACTCTAACGATGCCTTGCTCGTGAAGCATGGAGTGGGCTTGGCCGATCACCCTAGTGACTTCGTCCCAAGTACCCTCTTAAACCCGAGAATCAGCTCTGAAGATAATTGAAGCGGAGGCCTAATACAGCTTTGCCTGAACAAATTCCTAATTCAATGAAAATAGCACAGCCAATAGAATGCGCCCGAAAGATTGAGGCTGTATTTTTCAGTGGTAAAGGACGGGGGAGACATGCATCATCTACAAGCTAGACGAACGTCTTCTTCGAGTTTTGGGGATCAATTACCAACAGTCGTTCCAGCACTATGCATGGTGTAATTGAGCCCGCTACTTTTCATAAGTCGTTGGACATCTGCAATCTGCTTCGAAACAGACGGTGAGGACGTTCCGACCTACTGCCGTTGTCAGTATTCGGTTCAGGGACACCCTAGGGCGATTTCAATGTGCGGGGTCGCAACTGACCGGGAGCAGACAAAAATCGGCGGTGGCCCGAATGGGGGTGCCAATGGTCAGGGTTGACTTCGAAGTAGATGCCATGGCTGAATGGTATCGATGATGATAATGGTGTTGGACGATGTTGGGTGATAGTCGACGACGATACATAGTGGGGTGATATCGTTTTCGTAGGAAGACGTCACATCGCATCCGCGGGGCAATTTTTGGCGCGTACAACATTTTTACTCGATGATTTTATCTGCCGAACCACCCAGAACTCGTTGGTCCGATGGGGGTCCTTAATCTATAGCAGTTTTTTGAATCAGAATATTCAATTCCATCTTGTGGAAGCTTGTGGAGCTTCACAAGAGAGATCTGCGATAATACCGGCAAGTCCCGTGGGCCTGGACACGGGCGAGTGGCTTGTAGTTAGAGCTAGCTGGATATGATGGGGTGTCGGTGGCTTGTTTCTTCTCTGCACAAGCCACATATCGGTCTCATAGTGAGCGAATAGTTCCTGAGGATCTATGCATTTTCTTTAATCCCCGATGCGTAGCAGTCTTTTGCGAGCTAGGTACTGCAAAGATGCTTTGCATGATATCCAGGTGCTAAGTGGACGTTCTTACAATCCTAGGATCAATAACCCGTGACGGCATAGCCATATGCATGGGTTAGGGGTTTTCCCATTGCGCCAACCACACCCCGGAATTCAACGCTTTTTGTGCCACCGACCCATGTCTCATGGCCCGTGAATTGTGCGTAATCCTGATGCCTGAAAGCGATGCTGCTTCACATTGTGCGTGTAGCATTTCTAAAGAGCACCGTGCCAATTCCTAATAACTTCTGCATAAATGACTCGAATTCAAATACCGTATCTGGTGATGATACTAGCCTCTTGCGCTTCTAGCCCCGCTTCCTATTTTCATTTTGTTGTTGCTCGTGATATTCTATCCCGGGGTCAGACGGCCTTGAAGCGGTTCACCTTGACCGAAAGGCGGTTTTTGGCAGTCCGGGGATCTCACCGGGGGCTTCTAGTTCGCTAGGCAGTTCTTTTACTTACCTAGTGTGTGAAAGCTGTGTAGCGTCTTGTATTTGATATCTGGGGCACCGATCGCCCTGGATTTTAATCACTCGGGTATTACTAGGAAGCTATAGAATAGCAACTGGTCAAGAAGAAGAAACCATTATCAATCAATTCCTCCTAGATGGTGTTGTTGTTCCTCAGGTTACCTCAGGCCCAGTCTTCCTTGTATATACATGGTATCCACGTGATACCTGAGGGTTTCAAGGGAATTTTGCGCAGTAGGCCTCTATGTTTCTCTGAAGTGCGCAATTAACGCCGTGGCTCTTTTGAGGGTCGTTGGAACGCTCGGAGAATGCATCAGGACTGCCGGCCATGATGTGGATGGAGAAAGATACTTTCCGGCATTGCCCTGACACTTATTCTCAGACAATGCCTTGGGCGATAACAAAAATGCTTTGAGACTTCCTGAGTATATGAGTTAGCATAACGCTCACCTCCGCCTAGCTCTTGCCATTATCATCCTTTCCATCTTCCTTTTTGTCCTCGTCGCCAAGGAATTGGTTCCGGTGCCTTAATGTCGATGGTGGCCTATCAAATACCACACAGCGCTAGGGTGTTATCCCTGATCTGTTTACAGGATTAGCAAGCCTCAAGATCCGCGAGTCGAGGCGTAATAAGAGCCCCTGATTTTAATCTTGTTCCGTCTGATCACCATATCCTGTTGAGATATGCGTGGGCTTCTTTGTTCCCGGATGTAGATTTTACCGGGTGCAGAAGCCTGAGTTTGGTGTGCAGAAAGCTTATCTGTCGTAAGCTCGGGTGCCTGGTTGGATAACCAGCAAGGTAGGAATCTGTTTCTTTGCAGATGGAGCATGTGATGGTTCTGCTAGCTGTTTCTATCTCAAGGGTGGATAACGACGGAAATGGTGAAGTGGGGTTCACAGTTCCTGCATGTTAGATGGCCATCAGCCAATGAGGAAGAGGGAGAAATTGTGTTCCCGCGAGGTCGTCTGTGCCAAGGCCCTAAGATAGATGCTATGCCAAATGTAGTTACGTTAGGAGCTTAGTCGGTCATTTACTTGCATTGGACCCAACCAGAAGCGTATCAGCTTGTTGGTTGTTCAGAATGGCAGCGAGTTGAGAATGTTGATAAGTCTTCCAGGCCTAGATGTTCGGTAAACGCTGGAAATTTTGCTGCTTCAGGTGATATTGGCTGCGCCTGCGCTCGGACCTAGGCGAGTCATATTTAAAAGGGCTCTGGTAGATATCAACATCGGTCAAGACCAGTCTCACGTGGCAAGACATGTCTGGCAAGCCTGATGGCGGGAGTGGTCCGCAAGGATGGATATACCAAACTATACGCAATTGGCAGCACAGGCTTGCGTGGGATGTGGATTGGGGAGGAACGTGTCAGTGTATCTCCTCGGACTTGTAAGACATGTTGAAGGCGTGCGGGGTGTAGGTGCTGAAATACATGTCAGCCCTGGGATAACTGTGACTTACTAAGGTCTGAGAGAAGATTTGTTTCCCAGCTGAAGCAACTTTTTGCGAGAGGCGACCCTTTCAGGGTGTTTCGGTGGGATTCGTGATGGACGCTGCTTCCTGTGCGAAAAAGTTGGAGACTCACTGGTGAGACATAGTATTCGTCATTGTATAGACTTTGGTGAAGGGGGTCTAGGTTTCCCGATGGAAATATACTGCATAAGGGATGAGAGAGTATCACCTGAGATCCTAGCGGTTGAGGTACGGGACTTTTGACGGGAGGGTGGTATCAGGAGTTCAATTTCATCTAGTAACTAAAAGAGAGAAAGATGGCTTTGTCACCATTCCGAAAAGGATGTGGGATGACGAATGAGAATAGCTCATAGCTTTTCGGGTGATGGGAATGCTTTACCTTTATCCTAGTTCCTCGATTGTATAGGTACTCGGTAGGATACCACAGCCAAATTCGAACAGATGTTGGTCTCGTGGGATGAGCATAAAAATTGGTTAAGTCGGTGTCAGATTGGGGTGAAATTATAGGAAACGCCTTGTAATGGTGGGACTGTCTCTACTCGTAGGTAGTACATGTAGTTATCTGATATCGTAGCACGCTCTGCTCTCTGCAGTACTCTGGGATAATTTAGAGCTTTTGTGGAATTAAGGATTAGATATAACTTTTATGGAAACGATGTCTGGGGGTTTTTTTTAGCGATAAGAGAATATAAATGCGGAGAGGTTTGAAGGGTGAAGGTGGCGGGGGGAGGGGGTAAGATGTCACATAGCCGCGGGAAAATGGAGCGGGGGAAGAAATGCGTTCCTTCATCATGAGAACTAGAGGGCGTTTTGACTTGTGATGCGGAGGTGGGTTTAATGATTTTTACTAGAAGACCTGAGGGCATGCAATACTTTCTAGATCTAAGGGTTAAGATGAGGGCAATGGATAGTAACGCTCTCGTATGCTCAATGCAGTGGTTGTAGGGGATAGAGGTGAGTGGTGGGTGATATTGAGTGACAGGGGGTGACCCCTAGCCCTACTGTAAAGGGATGTAACCTTGGTGTGGTCCAGAGATTACATAGGATTTTGCCTTGCTTATCTCCTTGATACGTTTTGCTCTCGTCCAAACATCCCACAACCACAACCACTACATCCTAACCAGCCCCAACCATCAGATTCGGTCAGGCACCGAATCTCTCGCCTCGGTTTCCATCTAGCAAATAAAAAGTAGCAGTAAGTTCTCTAATCCAGTTTCAAAATTGTATTCGCAAAGAGGATAAACGAAAGGTACCTAGGAAGCAGCTTGTCCCTATCTCCGCCTGTCGATTACGATCTTTGGTATGGGGCTGATCATAAGACCATAGCCCCTCCAATCGTCCATAACTTCATTCACAGGAATGCTGATGACCAGATTTTGTTCGGGATGAATCAATCCCCGGGTAGTACAACTTGTGGTTATTCAGGGTTGATCAGTGAGCACTTGATATGATAATTTCAGAAGTTTGACTAACTACGATAGTTTATTTACTTCTTCATTCCTAGATACCCTTCTCATCCCTCTCCCGTTGCATTATTCTAAGTTCCGTTAGGCTCTTTACTTGCTATGCGATGGTGGCCACCCAGTCGCCCGCACGATATTTTCCCAGTCGAATTCACCAATGTTTACGAGGTGTCTGGCTAACTTAATCAACCAAATGAGGTTGTGTTTTGGTGGGATGAATGGGATGTTTCGGGGCCGATCTGTGACTTTCTAAGAGCTAGCCACTCATTGATGGGGCTAACACATGTTCAAGATCTTAGGGTGGTCGCCGGTGGTGATCATGAAGGATTAGTATCGGGTAGCGGCTAACTTAGCGGTTGTTTGTCGATAAAACCTCTCGCTCATCTTCCTATATTGAACTTTAAATATCAACTCTCCGGGCGCTTTCCAACAGCCGTGTCACAGGTCTCGTCAATAGTCAATACCCTACCATGTTCGTGAGAGCCTCTTTGTTTTCGGATCTTGGCTAAATCGTATCTTGCAACGTTATTGAGTTATTTCTCACGGAAATTGCGTTCCCCGCACTTATGAATTATATCCCGAAAATACGGGAAGTCGGATCTACTAACTGCAGAGAAATGTTTTCGGCATTTCGGCATATTTCTTGAAAACAAACAGTTGGTTGCGATCATCCGGGCGAGATAAATCGTCTCGGTCTTTCAAAGACAGGCATTGACCTATTCTTTCGTTTGGTTGCCGGACAAAATTGGTGAGCTCGTGTCTTCGAGCTGGTTGTGTGGGGGCGCACAGACCCATGGAGATCATCTCGAAGTTTCTTCGGTGGAAGCTTATCTCATGCACGTGCTCCACTGGTCGTATAACCATTAAGAGCTCGGGAAACTGAGATTGCTGACGTTCTCAAGGGGTATTTATTTGATAACAGCGGTAGGTGACGCAAAGCTCTTGGGATAGATACATTTTGCATCGTCAGGATTCTGCAGACAGCTACCTGATCACGCGGGGGTGGTTGTTTGTCTCTTTGTTCTCCTCACGATATGCATGACTGTATCTCGTGGGATCATCGTGGGATCATCATGAAACTCACAAGAATTAAGAGGATATTATCGGAAGCGACATAAACTAAATTTTTTTGGTTAGACGCTGCCCAGTTGACTTTGTTTTAGCTTCAGGTTCCACAAGCTCCGAAGGAACATGGCATGCAGTACATGAATGAAAACCGCTCTTAAAAGAGAAATGGTGATTTCTGAGTGGCGATAATCTAGGGAGTATACTGACGCACAAGGGGAGGGGTAGGGTACTCAGGCCACTTACGGCGTATCTCGATTTCGGTGGCTATACTAAGACACTATACCTACCGTCCGGTATCAAAAATTTTGTCTTTCAGCTGTTACTTAATCTTGGATAGGCTCGTTTGTAAACTGCTACTCTTACGCTGTTCTACATCAATCTTCCTGGGCCCTTTCATCAATTCTACTGCCATGCAGAGCGGGACGGCATGGGGCGTGAGTATTGTCGGCTCCAGATATTGAAGGAAGTATTTTGTGAGCCATGTGAGTATGGCGGATGGCCTTACAAGTTGCCGTGTCTTTCTTTGAGAGAACATATTTGCGGGAATCTACCTTCTGTAGTTCTAGAAACTCTAGGAAACGTCAGATATGACTTGGTTTGTGGTCGGTTGTCTAATCCTGTTAGTAAAGTGTATATCACCTAACCTTCCTTGCCTTTATTTCCTAGACATGCATGCATCGTTTGCATTCCCCTTTCCGAATTATTCTTTCCGTTCATTGTTCTCATTGCTAGCTGGAACATCACTAGGATTTAGTTTAAGCTGGGGCGCCTACTGGACTTCTTGCGGGCTTACTTAAAGACAGTACTCCTCAGGAAAGTTCATTCATTTTTTATCAGTATTCGCCGCGGTCGTCTAGGGTTACTCGGGCTACTAGTCATTTCCCTCATTATAGAAATTTATTTTATGGAAAGATATCTCCATACCTGGTGGCTTAACTCCGGAATTCAATTGAATGCATAGCTTATCACCCGGATTTGATCCATATCGCCCGCGACGACTATTCAAATAGAACGAAGACACATCTACCTTGCACACTAGATTTATCCTAGCTACCCTCTGACTTGCTTTGAGCAATCAATCTTTCTGAACCTCAATTCTATCGTTTGACAAGTCTATCATTCTGGCCTCAGTCGGCATTCTCTTGTCAATGTCTACCACAACATTTATATCTCCTCTCACTACAAACGGCAGCTCAACGAAAATCTCTACCTTATGGACTCTGGCGCTTATTGGGTAAGAAACTCGAATTCACTTGCATTCTGCAATTATATAAATGGTTTATCTGACTATTGCGGTTCATCATATAATAGTATTGTATTCAATTACCCTGTCCCTTGGCACCACCCGTCTCCTATTTTGGGAGTACGCTCAACAGTTCTTGATTAAATCGTGAAACAACCCATCTCACCGGCTATTTCATCGGCCTACTTCCTAACCCCGCCAGACTCCCTCTTCCACCACCTATTCCTCTTTTCGGTGCATCGTTTTATCCCTTTCGAATACTAGGATTTCTATCTTCCTCCCTAAATTACCATTGACACACAAGAATGAAAATCGACCTAGCCCACAAGATAACTCAGACTGTCTTCAGAGGTCGGTACGATTCGGGAGGTGCAGAGGAGACCGAGAACAGACATTTTTCTGAATGTGGCAGTAGTACACAAAGCGGGGACAGGGGGCGTTTAAATTGGCGATGGTGATAACGTTATACCGGACTGATTAAAAATAATTCAGTAGTATCGCGGGTAGTATATTAAAAAGGCGGGTGTGGCTGCGGCAGCGATTATATCCATTCATCCTTATTCCTCCAACTACATTTCACGAGCGGTGACTGTCTTTTGATTTGGGGAAAACTAGTTCTTCTTGGAGAGAAGAATAGAGAGTGGCATTGGCTATGTTTGGTGTTCATGGTGAGGAGTAAGAAGCAGGCCGCGTTGTGGCACGACATAAATATTCAAACTTTTCTATCGGCAATATTGGAGATCCCCGAAATTCGTCTCGCTCATTGCAACCACTACCTATGGACTTCAACACTTTCAACGAAATCTATAAAGCTAGATCTGGGCCATGATCCGAAAAATGTGATTCTGGACTCCTTTGAAGGGACGGCTTTTGGCTATTATTTAAATGAGCTTTAGGGTTCCACCTCTACCCAGCGACTCAAGCTATTTCATGAGGTACCAAGCGCTTACGACCTACAACTTCCGGAGTCGTGTAGATGGAGATGCCTAGGGCATTGCCGATTTCCGGTCCCCGGGTTTGGGTCCTGACGGGTCATGCCTATAGGATGCCTTGGCTAGGATGAATGAGGAGGGAGTTAGAGCATGGTTGGAAGAGCATTAGTCACAACCTCCATGAGCATGTTTCTGCCCTAAATGTGGGGGGATTAATTGATTTACGTGGTTTCATGAATTTTCACGCATTTTGTTACTAAATTAACCCTCCTGTTTCCTCTCGCCAGTAACCCCTGTACCTAAGAAAGAGTATTCTGTATCGTTACTACAGCCCTTGGACGCAAGAGTCCCTATCACTCTCGGCATCATGCCCGAGGATACTACCAACTGCCAACGACCTATACTACTCCTTATGGCATTTCTGATCGAACTTCCGTATTGCGTTCCTCTTAGCGACATATCTATGGACTTTACTACTGTATCGTGGGGGCAGAATCGCTAAATTTCTTGTCACTTGTATATAATTCAGGAAGCAGAATTGTGGGTGTGTGTAGTAGGAGAATATAGAATATAGAAAACGGTGGCGCTGGATCATATACTCTTCCCTTCAGATTTTTAAGGTTTAGTTTCTTCTCACGAGGCGTTTGATCTCCGTGCTTGTTGCATGCTTTCTGGGCGTTTGAGCTTCTAATTTCGTTTATGTTCTACTCGTGCTGCATAGTGGGTGTTTGGCTCTCATATGTGCTGAAGCGTTGGAGTTCATGGGATGGTTTTAGTTCATGGGTAGATTATCTATATCCGTTATGGGCAGGAGATAGTTTTTCTTATTGGTGTAACTGGGTTGACTTGCAAGAGAAATTGACGAACGAGAGGGGGCAATATATGTAAGGAAATATATGACTGTAGTAGCTCAATGATACAAAAACCATAAGTGACCCTGTCATAACGCACTCATTCTCATCCGCCTATTCCCATCTTGGCCAAAATTGATCTAATCAAGGTCGAAACCGAAAGGAAGAAGATTACCCGAAAACTGGGGAGCTATACACATCCTCAGCTAGCGCTCTTAGCTGTACCAATCCGAGATACCCATATTTTTCAACAACATCCTGCCTCTCCAATGGATGGAGGATGCAGGCGTCATTATCCTTGTCCAGCGCCCAATCCTGGCACGACTTCTTATTCTCCTGACTCCACCAATCCGGCAAGACATCATTTTCCTGTGCCCTATCCAAAAATTTAGGGAAATCACTGAGCGGATAGGAACCGTCATATAGCGTTCCGGCTCTGACATCGCCGCGCGCGTACTCATCTTCGATGCGGAACCGGTATGCATCGATGATAGACTCGTAGCATTTTTGTTCGGGCAGAGCGGAGAGCCAGATTTTGGTGTTCCCCACGTTTTCAGCGGTGATAGAGGTGTCAGGTTGCGTGAGATTTCGCCTGGGTTCTTTCTCGTCCGGGGAAGTGGTGTCGGGGAGAGTCAAGGTAACGGTCATCATAGGTCCAAAATCAGTATCTTCGATGACGGATGTCTGCGTGAAAGTTTGTTGAGGAGTAATGGCGAAATTAACGTGAAGGTTAGGTGAGGGGGCAGCGTTGGGAGTAGGTTTGCCGCAGGTTTTTTTGTGGGCTTCCCAATCAGACTTTTTGCAGGAGCGGGTGCAGTAGAATGTGTTCTTGCACTTGTTGCACTTGTTGAGGGAGGCCAGGAGCTCGATTTCGCCTTTCTTGCATTTATTGCAGTTTATTTGCTGCTGAGCAGACATCTTTTTCTTGGACGATGGGATGGAGTTTTTAGGGGGCCAGAGAATATTACGGGAACTAGCAGTAGATGAAGAGGGTGATAGAGGGGATGAAAGTGATGATAGGTCGAGAGAACAAGTGAAGAAGATGATGGATATTCGCTCGGGAGGATGGAGCTTGTAGTGCTTTACGAGTGATATCTTGAGACCCCGCGGGGTGTATATCTGGTCATGGCTGCGCATAGTTCAGAACTATTGAAGCGTTGGGGTTAATGCATGATAATGAAAGCTTAATGTTTAGGCAGTTCTTTAATAGGTAAGCTCTAGGTAACCGCTCGTTTCTCTACGGAGGCTGGCTGACTCAATAGGGAAAAGTTGTTATGCGTAGTAACGAAAAGTGTTACTGCTGGGTATCGAGTTCTACATTAACTAGAGTACTTTGTGCCCACCCCATCTTGCTTCGCAAGTACAGGTAGTAGAGGGTGATGACAAGCCTAGCTTTAGATTCATCTACGCAACTCTCACGCTTCGGTAATATTTTCGAGAGTTTCCATAAGCGTATCTTTACACACACTGTACTTCTTGTTTTAATTGGATAGGCTGTGCAAAGAACATCGGGGGAACCTGATGTTTCCGGGAACCTGCTGTATGCTGCAATATAATTGCCATATTTTCAAGTTAGACATGATGCAGACCTCCCATCCATCTTGAATCCAGATTCCACGATGTCTTATGTCAGTCCAAGTTGGTACTGGATTGTTTATGAAAATGTGTAGTATAAAAGGAGAGCGGAATGCCCACACATAGCAATTTATCCAACCATCACAGATTACCCTAAGTTACTACTCATTAAGGCATCTTTAACTATCACTATGTCCGACACTCCTCAACGCAATCCTCCCCCTCGGCCACCAAGCTCTGTCTATTCTGAGTATATCCCTGGTAATTTTGATCGTAACAATCTGCCCCCAACCTTATACGAAAGCTCCTCACCGCCTCTGATTCTTAACATGTCTCGTCATTACAGGACTCGGCCTCATGTGCCATTCACTCATGCCACTCATCCTTCACTCTCAACTCGAGTACCGCCATCTATTCCTTCGAGACAGAAGCGATCTCAGATACGCGATCATGCCCAACTACTTCGTCCTCCTATCGCCCAGCAGTACGCAACTCGTACTTTCCAAGATGCAAGTACCTCTACTACTGAGTTACCCATCCCAACCCCTCCTGTATTACGACCTCTTACTCGCCGTGCGCAAGGGCCTCGTGGTATCGTACGTGCTAGCACAGAAACTAGAGAGCTGGCTGGTGGAGTTGACCTGTACTGGAACCACGAACTTCAGGAGTGGCGTCCTATTCCTGGAATCAAAACAGATGATCCTTCGGATGATAGCGAGAGTGACGGTTCTAGGAGGAGGCGGAGCAAGCTGAAGAAGAGATTGAAAGGTATTCTGCAGGTTCTGAAGGATTTGGGGAACCCAGCGGATAAAAAGGATAAAGATGATCATGAGAGGAGGAGGGCTCTGAGAAGATCGATATCAGGTCCTGTTGTTTAATGCGGACTTGATAATGGTTTAATTTTGGAAAAGTGACGTGAGGAACAGGAATGATCTGGTTTCATGATAGACTTTGCTATGTTTTGCTGATTTGATTTAGATTATTGTTATATCTGCGGTTTCTGGTTGAAATTCTAAACGCATCAAACAAAAATGATACTAACACAGACCCAAACCCCTGACTCCCCCTAGCTCCTTCTCTTTTGATCGTTCTTTCTAGAAACCCGTGGAAGTCGTCTTTGAGAACGTAGCTTGGCTGATGTGGTGATCTCGTAGTCGCCTGCAACTTCAACTAAAAAGTTTTTGATTTTGAAAAGCCGGCAAAGGCAACAGAATGTAGCTGATGAATAGAAGTTAATGCTAGGGAATCGGTTTCGTAGAGTGGGAGTGCAAGTTCCCTAAAAGCAAGCCTGACTGTATGCAGGAGAATGGCCTACATGTTAGCAGGCTGCATTATTCTTCTTGCCAGTCAAAGGCTGGTATTTTTAATGAGAATACTGGCGCTAGTTCCCCTTCTAGATGTGGAGCCTTTGGCTACCATTAAGCTTACTAGAATTGGCTTTCCGCGGCTATCCGCTTATCCTTGTAGGAAGCCTTACCATTATTGACGTATGAGTTTCCGCCTAGCCATACGGCCCCTGTTGCAGTATCTCTATTCTCATCGTATGCCTTGGGTGTTTAGGGTTGAGCGGGTTTGAGATATTCGGGCTTTGTGTATGTTAGAGAAGCCAAGTGTAGCCCTAGCCCTAGGTATCTTGGGCTTGGCGCACTAGCTTTTCACAAACAGTTTTCACCCCGAAGTGGGGGTTGTCTTTTTATCTCGCTTCTCCCTCTGGCTGCATCGCCATTGTGATCGTTTCATCACTTCTTTTGGTCATATTCTCTGCTTTCATCCGCACGTGGTTCGTAGTATTTGCTTCCTCCTTAGGTATAAATTTTAGTTGGATACTGGGAGCGTCAGCATTTGCATCAGTTTTTGATCCGTGCCACGTTAGATTCCTCATCGTACTACCTAGGATCAAGCTAAATATTTCCTCTAGGTTCATCTCTGAGCGTTAGCCACTATGGCTAAAAGACGGCAGAAACGGGCGAAGACGACAAGGACAAAACAGACGGCCCAGCTTCGTGTCGATGAAATTCCATCGCAGCCACAAGATTTGCTAGTTCCTATTTCTGAAAACCTAGCTGGGCAGTTGGCTTCAAAAAATTCTTCTCGAAATTCCTCATTGTATAAACCCTCGGAGAGGGGTCAAAATGATACTAAGACAGTAGAGATGGCCTCCATACCAGAGACTGCTGTTCCTACGATAGAACTATCTCAATCGTTGTATTTGAATCTTTTGCCAGCGAACAGGAGCCATAAACGTAAGCGTGAGTGGACAAACGGCAACGATAATATCCAGGGTGGTCCTTCCAACGTTACAAGGATCCAGAAACCCAGGACCACGGCCAACCCTTTGACAGCTAAGCCAGTGATAACTGTTTTAAGGAGGAGGTATATCAAAGGCAAAAGCATAGGGGTGGTAAAGCAGAGGAATTTCCGGGAAAAAGAGAAGTATGACAAAACCAGGAAAAGGCCACTCCTCAGGTTATCGAAAGAGATTCTCTTGCAGATTGCTGGGTACCTTGAGCTCAAAGATTTGAGTCGCCTTTTTCGTACGAGCCGTCCATTTTCCAAACTCTTGACCCCGCTACTTCACAAATTTGCTACCCTCGACAGGGATGGCTTACCCGCACTTTTAAGGGCTGCCAAGGAAGGACATGATCAATTGGTTCGGGTCCTACTTGACCTGGGGCTTGACCCCAATCAGGAATGCCTGTATTTACCAAATTCTGATGACCTTGCAAGAACTCCACTATGTAAGGCAGCCATTTATGGACACACGAGGATCATTGATTTACTTCTCGAGAAATCTGCAGACCCTAATTTCCAGGATTCAGACGGGCGGACCGCGCTCCATCATGCAATTGCTTCAATGGCGTGGTGCATCTCTAGAAAGAAATTTCATACGCCCATGATTAGCGCCACAGAGAAGATCGTGGAATCGCTTTTGAAAAATGGTGCAGACATCAATTGTCAAACCGGTTGGGGGGACACGCCTTTGCACTGTGCAACACGTTGTCATAATGAAAAAGCTAGAAAGGTTAAACTATTGCTCGAGAACGGCGCAAATCCGGAAATTGAGAATGAGGATGGTAATACACCACTTCACAGCTTGTTTTTGACAGCACGGTCGGCTACAGCACCAGATGCAGAGATAATCACTGCTTTGATTTCGGCCAAAGGGATAGACATTGACCGAGAAAATACGAGGGGACACACTGTACTCTCCCAAGCTGTGAAATATAGGGCGCATGGTGTTGTTAAAATATTGCTGGAGAAGGGCGCGGACGCCGGTGTTCCGGGAATGAAGGGGGAAGAAGCGTTTTCCCTCGCAGAACGACTCGAACGTGAAGAACTTAACTTCTACTTCTGCCGGTACTACCTTTTCTCAATGCTCTTAATCCCACGACTTCACGAGTTTGCCACCCTGGACAAAGGTGGTTTGCCTCCGCTTATCTGGGCTGCAAGATATGGACACGAAGAACTGGCACAGTTCCTGCTTGATCTAGGATTCGATCCCAACCAGAACTGGGTATATCCCGAGAACGCAGATCTTGGAAATTCCGCACTCTCGGAGGCAGCTCTTTATGGACATGAAAGGATTGTCGATTTGCTTCTCAAGCATTCTGCAGATCCTAACTTTACGGATCTTCAGCAATGCACTGCCCTTCATTATAGCATGGAATCATTCAGCATTGACGCGGATGAGAATTGGAGTTATAATCCATCTGGGAAGCCGCTACCAACCTGGAGTTCGATGAAAGCCACTAGGAGAATTGTTAAATCTTTGTTGAAAGCTGGTGCAAATATTGATGCCCAAGATTTCTATGGGAGGGCGGCCCTTCATTATGCTCTTGAGGCACATGAACCTACAGAAAAAGTAAAATTACTGCTCCGTAGTGGCGCCAACCCGGACATCAGCGACGAAGACGGCAATACGCCCCTCCACTATTCGGTTAACCTGGGTCGGAAGTCGGAAGCCAGTCTCGAGCTACTCTCGGCCAGAACAACTGATATCGATTTGTGCAATAATGATAAAGAAACTGCACTTTATACTGCGGTCCGCCGTCGCTGCGAAAACGCGGTCAGGATTCTACTTGAGAGCGGAGCTAATCCAAATATCGGGAAACCAGCTCTAGAACCTGCACCAGCATGCTATGAATCTATATGTGAGCTACTGCTAGAAGCAGGTGCCTACATCGAAGCCCAAGATATAAAGGGGAGAACAATCCTTAATCGGGCGATATCTAATGACTCTTATAAGACTGTGAAGCTTCTCCTCAAGAATGGGGCGAATATCACTCATCTAGACAGAGCTGGACGGGATGTACTTGGTCGAGCATTGCGGAAATGTATTCGAAATCCCCGGGATCTAGACAGCCTGGAGTCGCGGCAAGGATGTATCATATATCAGCTTTTGAAAAACCATCCCGGATTGGACGTCGAGACCGCAGATCGAGGTGGTAATACTTTACTTCATAGGGCGTCGATGTTGATATTGCCTCGGGTGGTTAGGCTACTACTGGAGAAAGGGGCCAACCCAAATTCTAAAAATCGAAAAGGTAGAACGGTTCTTCACGAGCTGATTAACTATCTTCAACATAAATCAAGGAATGTGCATTTCTATAAAGAACAAGGCCTAGACGGGGTGATAAGCTTGCTATTAGATAATGGGGCTGATATCAACGCCAAGGATTCTAAAGGCAATACACCTCTCGACAGAGCCGAGAGAGATGTTCCAGGTTGGTGCGGTTATCCCGCTAGGATTCTGCTGGCAAAAGGTGGAAGCTCTAGACAGCTAGATGGATCAAAGAGTCACCTACCAAAAAGTATTCTCCCTGAAGAGGATGAGGACGAAGAGGATGGGGATAAAGAGGATGAAGATGGAGAGGAGGATGAAGATGGAGAGGATGATGATGAGGACGGAGAGGACGGGGACAAAGAGGGTGAGGATGGAGAGGATGAGGATGAGGACGGAGAGGATGTTTGCGTGCAATGCAAATCACTTAGCAGTTGGTACAAATCGGATCACTTTACACCAGGTAACGCCAGGCACAAAGATTTTGGCTCGCAATAATAATTCGAAGGTCTCCGATTTAGATTCTCTTTGCTCGATCTGCTCAGCATGAGATGAGATAGGGAAAAAAGGGAAAGGTGCTACAAAGGGCATAGGGATGTGGAACGAGAATAGGTATGACGTTGTCGAGATCATCTCTCCGAAGGAGCGCAATGTACAGGATACAACGATTTTATTAGTTCTTTGGAGAAACTGAACGTTTTGCATTGTGGAGATTCAGTTTGCTGAAGACAGGGAAGGAAAGATAGTAGGGTAAAATCTTGGTAAAAGGTTGCTTTGTGTGAGCTGTTTGTGGTTTTATGCGTCTCCCCAGGAAGATTATCGGGTACAGGTGTGTTTAAGAGCGCTATAATCCTCTACTAGCGGAGTAAATGCATCAGTTAATGCATCATTTCTCCACCCAATATTTTGTGTGGGTAAGTCGTCTGTAAAGGCATCCAAAAAATCGTGAGTAAATGCATCAAATCCTTATACATTACTTGTGTGGGAAAGGCATCAGTAAAGTCGTCTATAAAGGCTATTAGAAAAGTCGTAGGTAAATGCATCAAAAGCACAGCAAAAATTTGTATGGGAAAGGCATTTAGAAATGCACTTGGAAATGCATCAGTAAATGCATCATCAGTGACATTATACACATTTCCTTACGACTTTCCAAACCTTAATTCAAAGGAGTCAAAAGCAAAAAGTAACCAGGTCCAGGAGTTGAACCTGGCACATTCAGCCCATCTACTGAATTCTTCATCACTTGCACTATTCATCATATAGCTGAATCCCTCAAACCGCCCACTTATTCCGGAAAAGCAGCCAAATACACATTTACTGATGTCTTTACTGATGCCTTTCCCGACGACTTTCCAAAGTACCCATCTAACGATACCTTTGCTGATGCCTTTTATGATGCCTTTTCTAGTGGCCTTAGAAAAGACACCAGTAAAGCCGTTTGTAAATGCACCATTCCACCCCTTTCCCCCTTAGATTTGTATGGGCAATGTGTAGATTGATGCATTTACTGCCGTAGTAGAGATCTAGATGGCTGAACGTACCTTCTGAGAAATAAATTCATCTATCGATTAATCAGATCAGCAGCAGAATAAAGCATGACAAAGTTATCTCCATTCTCGGCCTTCCGGGTTGACCGTGCGAGATACTGGAAGCCTATATCCGCTCGCGACTTATTCATCCGAGGACTCCTTGGAACAGGTCCCTAGAACCCTGTTTCTAGGATACATGTAGTCTTTTTGAGAGCTGGTTTCCGGACGTATACTCGGATTAGAAGTTTAATCAATAAGCCCTATACCTGCGAAGGCTTGCTTTTTTGTGTAGTTACATGGACATGTTGAATGTATTTTACCTCATCCTCTACCCAGGAAGACACCGGTTAATGACTGGCATAGAATAGATTACAAAACTACTCTAGATCGTTCACTAGTGATAGAAAGCTCCGTGGGGGTACGACAAGCTTATAAGGATAGCCACCAGGGGCTTGAAATGGGGAAGCTGCGCAAAGGTAGCGTTATTCAAGGGCTTCAGACGAGATGTAAATGGTATAGAAAACGGACTAGCTGAAGGTTCTGAGATGTATCTTGCTGCACAGAAGCCGTGAGAACCTTCAGCAGCCACCTAAGCCATCCATCTAAGCGGGTATTTAGGGAATAAGGAAATCTCGGAGCTGCAGAGGAGAAATCGCTCTTAAAACTTCTAGATCCCTTTTCTACCGTGTTCGAACGTGAATAAATGCATAAGCATGACCAGCGAATAAAAACGAAGGGTGTACTGAGAATCGAACGTAGGCCCCAGAGCATCCAGTAACTTGCAATAAAATCAGCTGCTAGATTACACGGAATAATTTCCTACCACAGAAATCCCGACGAAAAGCCGATAAGTGAATAAATCCCCACTCAGCGGGTGATGACCCACCAATAGCTGATCTGCGATACAAGATCATAACTTTACTCGGTACCTCCCCACCACAGCACTCCATCTCACCCTCACTTCTCCACAACCCTGTACCACCAAAGATGTCTCGCCACAAGAAAAGAAAAAGGAGCATCACCAACCACGACAACGCCCCCACCCCTCCACCTCCCCTAATCCCCGCAACCCCCGCAACCCAACTCCGCACCAAATTCCACCAATTCGAAGACATAACCTGCGAGCTCCTCAGCGCAGCATCCGACATCCCGAACCTCCACGCGGTGCTCACCGCCCCACAAGCCAACTTCCTCACCGCCCTCCAAACCATCCAAACCCACGGCGACCTCCCTTGGATCCAAGAAATCTCCCCCTCCTCCACCCCCTCCCCCAACTGGCCACCCCCCCTTCCACCCATCACCGAACCCCTCCTCCTCCAAACCTTCACCCCAAACACTAGCCTCAACTCCCACCTCCCTTCATCCCACTACCAGCGCCTCGAATGGCTCGGCGACGCATACCTCGAGGCCACGGTCTCGCGTATCCTCTTCGACCGCTTCCCGTCCGCCCGCGAAGGCGGACTATCGGATCTTCGGCAGCACCTCGTCGCGAACCGGTTCCTGACCTCGTTGGCTGCGGCGTACAGGTTCGAAGATAGGATCGTGGGCATTCGTGATGAACCCAGGGTTGTGAAGGGGGTGGAGAAGACGCAGAGACATTGGAAGCTTATGGCGGATTGCTTCGAGGCTTATGTGGCTGCTGTTGCGATCAGTGATGGGTATGGCACGGAGAGGCTGGTCGCGTGGCTTACGGAGTTGTATAAGCCGGAGATTGAGAGTGGTGGGAGAGTGAAGGTTTTGGGGAGGAGAGGGGTGAGGGTGATGAGGAAGGGGAGGGGAGGGAGTGCGAGGGATAGGAGGGCGAGGAAGTGGAAGGCGAGGGTGGAGGTTATTGATCTTGAGTCGGAGTGGGAGGAAGTGGAGGAGGAGGTGGAGGAAGGGGAGGTGACGGGGTCGGATGGGAAGGCGTGGAAGGAGGTGGATGGGGTGGTGGTTATTGATGATTAGTGGGCAGAGTCGGTCTATGGGCTTCAACGAGTACGTAGGATGGCTATTGAAATCCTGAGAATCGGTCAAAAGATGGAATTGCAGTAGTGTTTAGCATTAGCGATTCTAATTCTAGATGGTTCTTGGCTTTCTTGGCTTTAAGTATCTAGCATCGAGAACCTCAGTATGAGATAGCCGTCCTTATTAATTTTCAATTTCACTCAGTACTAAGCTATTAGATAATAGAACCGAGAACTAAACCAAACCCTAGGTTCAGTCTCAAATGGTGCTAGCATAGCCTTTAATGAGGTGGAGTATGTTCTAGGGCGACTACTATTCTCTATCAGACAATCTATTCTCTGCAGCCTTGCTGACTGTGCTATTATTAATGTGAATAACTGTCTTATATAATCAGCGGATAAAGTCTTGCAGCTGAGGCTTAAGGGTTCAATACCCGCTTTAAGCGATCAGTATGTCTTACTCTCCTCACTTATTTGCACACGTATCCAGCTGTTTATCCCAATCAAAACCTCTCCTCTGACTCACCCGAGTGACTCTCCATGATCCCCCCACAAAACCAGGCAGCCAACCCTTGGCACACCCTCAAGTACCCCACAACCCGCAACCCCACATCCACCACCAAAAATGACGAACCCAAACAAACGCCGTCGCCTCAACTCCAACTCCCCCGAAGATCCCAACGACCATCTCCTCCAAACATTCCACAAGATCGAACCTCTCCTATGCGAACTCGTCTCTGCATCCCAATCAATCACCGACCTCCCCTCCATCCTCGGCACCCAGCGCGCGAACTTCATCATCGCCCTCCGCTCCATGATCTGGGTTGAAGAAACCCCCTCCCGCCAAATCCTCCAGAAATCAAACACGAGTCTCGGCAAGCGACCAGAAAAAACCATCCCACTACCAACCTTAATCCCACCCACTAACCCCCCACCATGGCCTCCCAACCTCCCAGAAATCCAAAACCCACAACTCCGCAAACACGCCCTCTCCCCATCCACCTCAACCCACCACTTCCAACGTCTCGAGTTCCTAGGCGACTCATACCTCCAAATGATATCCAGCAAGATCCTGTACACGCGGTTCCCACACTCCCGTGAAGGCCCATTATCAACTATGCGCTCGTCCCTCGTCGCGAATATCCCGCTGTCTGAGTACGCGCAGCTTTACAACTTCCCAACCCTCGTCGGTCCTGCGAGCTGGAAAACCCTCGCGGATGCGTTCGAGGCTTATGTTGCTGCCGTGGCGCTCTCGGATCCTGAGCATGGTGTGGACACGCTGACGTCGTGGCTGGCGGCGCTGTATGAGCCGAAGATCGCGGAGATGTCGCGGGTGCGGAGGGCGACGGCGAGGTGGGAGGTGGAGAGGGGGGTGGAGAGGGGGGTGGAGATGGAGGTGGAGAGGGAGGTGGTTAGCGATGATAGGGCGATGGGGGAGCTGGAGGAGCTGGTGAGGGGGAAGGGGGTTATATTGGAGTATGTCCCTGTTGAGAGAGGGGATGGGGTTGAGGTGGTGGTCTTGTTGAGTGGGTGGGGGTTGAGTGAGAGTCCTATTGGTCAGGGGTGGGGGGGTAGTGAGGAGGAGGCGTGCGCTACGGCTGCGATGAACGTGCTTGCGAATGAGGGGTTTTGTGAGGATTTGAAAGGGAGGAAGTTGAAGGGTGGCTGGGGTGAAGTTCAGAAGGAGTGGAAGGAAGTCGATGGGGTTGTTATACTAGACGACTAGACAGTGGTTCGTGGTGGGTATCTAAAGTAAGGACAACCCTATACTTTTTATCATGACCCGAACTAACCGATAGGAATATCCGAAATCATCAGCGTATTGACGGTGGAAATTGTGGTGATTTTTTTCTTTGTGATACCCAGCTTGTTATGTTTTTGTATTTGTCTGAGACTAGAGCGGGATAGGTGTTTGACATCTGTAGTTAGATTGATTTAGCGCGAATCGAGTGATACGAGATATAGAAACAGATTTATCTCAACCATGTCTTCGTTCAGAAGTTCTAAAGTGCTCAAAGAGTAGAAACCAGCGAGAAAAGCACGATGTTGGAATGACGATTTCAGACGCAAACCCTAACCCTATTTTGCGGGGGCAGCGGGAGGGGTAGAAGGAGGTGGGTTGAGGCGGATGGGGGGTGAGGGGGTTTTTCTTTCTCTGGTATCTGTGCTTTTACGAGGTATGGGGTGTGTCGGTTTGCAGTTTGGGTACGGGATGGGTGGTGAAAGACGGTGGTGCATTTCTTGGGGTGTTATGTGAATGTGTCAGGAATGTCGTTGGGGGGAGAAAGTCGTTAGTAAGGTCGTCGTCGGTGGTAAAGTCGTTTGCAAATGCATCTTTTTGCCTGACGCATTTTCATGTCTCGAAGAGTTCTGCATGCATACGTTGGATCTACTTTTACACCGCTATTATACATACTATCATTAGTTCTTTCCGTTCAAGCAATCTGAGACGAGCTGAAGAAGCTCGAAGATCCCTAAAAACAGGCGATAAAAACCTACTAGCTAGCATGTTGCTAATTAACCCGAATTAGGAGTAGGGGGTTAGTAGTCTACAGTACTTAGTAATAGTAGAGGTTGAGGCTTAGTAGACACAAAGACTAGCTCTAGGGATATCTGATCACCCAGTCTCAGAGCCTCGGGGGGAACGGGCGTATTTAGATGGGTTTTATGGTGGGTGTCTGGGATCTTTAATAGCGTAAGGGATTGATAATGTCCCGAGGAGTACCATATTTCTTTTTTACAATCCCTAGAGGCTTCTCCTTTCTTCCCATCCCTTCGCATTAAACAACCTTGCGGGCTAACCCTTGAAAGTAGTAATGTAGAATTGTAACGTGGTTCGTCGCGGGTCGGTGCGGGTGTCCTGCATTTCAAGATCCTCTGTAGTCTACTCTGACGTTCCTCGTAGCGTACAGCCAACCATGCTTTGAAATGTTCCGTGGGTCGGAATACGCTACACGTACCTTAGCCGCTGCTGTCGCCATCTAATACTCCTTGAACAGCATCTCTAGCCGACATACACAATTGAAATTATGAGAATAGTCGTGATAGTAGTAATCGGAGGGACAGCAGTGATAATGGTGGCTACCCCGACACGCCGAAAAGTAGTTTCTAACAAAAGACACTTTGGTGCGCACCCTTACGTATATATATAGCACCCTCTATGGCCATGGCCTACGTACATACCCAGAAGTAGTTTTGCAAGGAATCTACGGCCAGAGATAGATCCTATTTTAACTTATCTTAGTGATTAGTCACAACTTCATACGTGCATGGATCGCACTCCAGGTTAGCTAGGCTTGGTAGGTTCTTCATTAGATACATCTACATGCAGGTAGCCTTATAGGCTAGTTTAGGCCTAGTGTATCCTACTGTGATGAAGACCAGGATCAGTGGCTTGGTTCTAGGGTCTTTGTTTAGTCTCGTGCCCAGCCCCATACTACCGAAGGTTGCTACCCTACGGTGCGCAGCATAGGGGATGGGAACGAGCCTAGTCTTTGTTTCAAAGGAGCTGTTAGTAGACGCGCGCCTACGTACCAAGCAACCGCGCCACAATACCTCTTACTTCTAGACTTAGTTATGTAAGGTTTTGGGCATTCTATGGTCTAATGCACCAGTGAGGCATTATTTTAGTTTTTCGCTTATTGGATAGTCTCGTGCCCGCCCCGTAATACCGAAGGTCGCTACTCTACGGTGGGTAGCAGCTAAGCAGTAGGGGATGGGAGTGAGCTTATATTGGATACAAGGCTTCGAATCCTTTACACCACCACCCTCTGGTTTACCACGGAGTGGTGATACTACGGTCTGTCCTTCACCTATTGTTTACTACTACACACTATCTATCTAACTGTACCTCGGAATCGTCATGTCAATCGTGTCCCCAAGCACAAAATCTAACTCCAAAAGTGTTGCTACTATACTGGAGAATAGTATATAACTTTTCAAACCACTATTGGCTGATGGAGGTCATGATTCGTCACTCGCTTTAGTTTTTGGTATCCCTTACGCTGGTGCTTAGAGGCTGCCAAATATGTCAACTTCGATCAGGTAGATAGATGGACGATCTTGCTGTATTGAGGAGTTTCCTAGCCGGATATGGGGCTGAAATGAGACCTTGCACTCAGCCACCAAACTAGTTGGCAGCTTTACTATGGTGGACCAACACTAAAACCTGTACCGGGATACCGCGAAACCCGAATCCAATAGGAAATTCGACAAATTATAAATTAAGACAAAAAAAACCCAGAAACTATTCGCCTCAATTAGCTCTATCACACCTGGGTTTTTTTTCCTTCAAAAGTTCTTTTTCTAGGGAGGAGATTGAGTGAGAAGATGGCTTTTTTTGGTGGGAGTGAAACTAGCGCTCAGATATACCCGAGTCATGCTAAGAAATACTGCGGCAATAGGCTGTTGAAAGAGTGGGCAACTTGGTTGCCACCTAAAAGTTGAGTAGGGGAGGTCTTGGCGCTCGGGAATTGACTTCCTGGTTCCACTCCCGGTACAGGTTTTAGACTTGGTCCACTATAGCGTAAGGAATATGTAAATACATACACGCATCCAGCCCTTAAGCTGTGGCGGAAAACAAAACAAACAAACCCCAAAACATCCAATCCAAACTTTAAACGAAACGAAACACCCAAACAAATCCCAACTTAAACAAAACAGAATAAGATAACAGATAAATCCACAACTTTAAAATACCGCACCATAACCGTCTGCATTTTAACGCTCAAATTTTAGTATATGTTGTAATATTGGGGCACGTAAGGAGGAACAGAAGGCTCAATTTCTTGCTAGAGGTGGGCAGTGCGATCCCTATCTAAATAACCTCTCGGGTGCCCGTCTAGTGATGTCCACGAGCCTGTTCGAGACGAGCCCGGGAAAGAGCTCGAGCTGGCTCGGCTCGTGGCTATTAGGGCTCGCGGTGTTCGAGTTAAGTAGTTAGGGCATTGGGGCCCGGGGGACTTGAGCGGGCCCGGGAGGGAGTGACTATATGTGAGCGATGTTAAAATTTTGTATATTGAATCCCCCTACTAGTGTCATAATGTACTATATACAAATAAGAGAAACAAAGGACGCAGCAATACAACTAAGGTTCCTCCTCCGTATCAGGTTTATTCCCATAGCAGTTCCAAAGCCTCACCACCCACCCACCCAATCTATATATGATTAGTCAAGGCTTGAGCCCAAAGCTCGAGCTTCTAAAATTGAGACTTGAACAGGCTCGGCTCTTGGGTTCTTTGACTCGAGCTCAAGGCTCGAGCTAGCTCGGCTTGTGGACATCACTATGCCCGTCTCTCAATTATTTCCGTCTCCGAAGCCACACCCGAGAGGTCACCCATATTAGAAAGTAACTCCAACAGTATATGTTGGAGATATAGCTTCCTTCTGGTCGCCCCCAGGACTCTTATACTTTCCTTTTTACTCCTCTTTACAAAACCCCTATCATAATCCCTCTCCATCAACCTTGATTCTAAGCCGTACAATTATATGACACAAAAGTCCCCCCGTTAGGACCAAGGAATTAGCCTGAGCTATTCTAAACAGCACGGTTGTACGTTGTGTTTGGGTTTATGTTACTTATGAAAAGAATAGGATAGCTAGTTGATGGCGCTGCTGTCATCCTCAAGTTTGAAATTTGCCACATACTCGAGCTCCATTTTAGACAAGATATTTGGCCTCATTTGGGAGACCACATCCAGGGTGTCTTATCCTGCCACAAACCGAAATTTCATTGCCATTGAGTAGCTACGATTGTCTACCTCCGTCCCAAAGTTTAGCAACGGCCCAGTGTAGGTGGAGGCCTTTATGATTCTAGTTATAGCCCAGTAATTGGTTATATTTCCCGGGTAAGCCGTATATTTCCCGGGCAAGCCGATACTAAACTCACTTCCTATATGACTATTATATGGGGATGACCAAAGCAAATCACTGGAAAAGTTACCAAAAGTAGCTATGTAGTGCTACTGTCCAGGAAAAAAATCAAGGGCCACGTCTTAGATTGACCTGATGTGTAAGGCCTCAGGCCACAGTCTAGGCGCAAGACACTGAGGCAAAATCAAAGCACAAAGGCGAGTGTATACCAAGTATCAAAGTGATGAGAAGAAGGAAAGGCCGAGCAGAGGGCAATATATAGCCATCTGGATATTCTCCCGTGACATAGTGGGTTGATCTGTTGCTAATAAGAGGCGGCACACATATCCGCAGATTGAGACTGGATTTGTAGCTCAGCTGTTCAAGGCACCAATTACAGCCCAATCTGGGCCCACGTACATTTGGATTTTGGCTGCCAGATTGCGCTGAAAAATTACTTCTGGCGCATGCGTTCCCGCTGCCCCGGAGATCTATATTTAAATAGGAGCTTAGACACGACAGCATAGCTGATGTGGTACAATAAAGAAAATCTATTGCAGCATTAAAGTGAATCGTATTGGATTATATTAAGGCAAATTTACTAACGCTTTTAAGATAGTTATGCTAGCTTTGGGTCTCATGCCCTCGCTCCTGTTATCTAGTATCGGAAATTGTGTCCAGAAGATTAACGCGACCCCCAAGTAATAACTACCAATCCAGGGCCAGAAGATGAACGCCGGGATCATCCGCTTTTGCAGCTAATGTATAATTCTACGAGGGGCACATCACTCCACACCCTTTCGGATCTTAAGTAACGGGATTCCCGATAGCTGGTAATGGTCTTTCTCAAGCCAAAACAGAGGAGGTTGTCTCACTATACAGTCTTTGTAAGCTTCACAAAATCGAAGTATAGCTTCTTCCAATCGGAGATCACCAATTTACGGAGGATCCACACTCCACCGCTTATGATCGACGGATTTATAATATCTCACAGGAGAGGAAAAAATTACTTGTTTCCGGGGCCAAATACGCACCAGTTAAATCGAGTAAACTGTGCTGACACCTCGAGCGATTGAGGTTTGACTGGTGATTCTAACACGTTTAATGTTTTACTTTCTGTCAACCAGAAAGTCAGCACTCTTACTACTGTAGAATATAGAAGATTGTCAAACACTTATCGTTTCTCAATCCACTCCACCTTCTTGTCACTATGAACTTAAAGTTAAATTACTGTGCCGCTTATGCAAACAAGCAGCTCGACGAAATATCCTAAATAAAGGCATATATTCCCTGCGGAGCACCATGGCGATCATTGCATTCGATCCTGCACTTTCCGGAAAGAGATCATCAGCCGACATGAAGTTGTAGCATTTTATCGTGCGTAATATTAGCTTACTAACCGACATAGAGTCTTACTTGCGATTACTTGCGGTTATCGTCTCCGGTTCCCTGGATACTTGCGCCATTGTCGTACCTACTTTCCGCTTAGGTCCACCGCACTTCATGCAGGACCCACCACAACCTGGAACGAGGACAATCTTGGTGCTACGGAACACAAGATCTCATGTTTATCGACATGCCAATTTCTATATTTTATTACGGCCTGTTTTTAGTAAGCTCCGAGCATCTATCACCTCCTCCATTGTAATAGTCTTTA
Source organism: Paragyromitra xinjiangensis (assembly GCA_038503065.1). NCBI lineage: Eukaryota > Fungi > Ascomycota > Pezizomycetes > Pezizales > Discinaceae > Paragyromitra > Paragyromitra xinjiangensis. The sequence continues at coordinate 210,127 of JBCAMK010000004.1, forward strand.
CCTTTTACCCCATTAACAGGCCAAGTATAGACGATAGCATTTGTGTGTAACTTAAAGCAGACTACAAAAAACGATAGCCGCTGAGCCTCATCCGCTATTTTTTTCCCTTGGTCCGCTGTGTGCGCATTGAGGGAGGTCTGCCGATGCCGGATGGTTACGTTTGTGCCCCTGTTACCACCGACCCAGGGTTCTAAAGCGATGGAACCAAGATGGCCTACATATACCCTATCAGGTTTTGAGTTGCTTGGCCTAATTAGGTTGTCTTTCGCGTTTGTTTGGTTTCCCGTCTGAGCTCCAAAATCTTACGCATGATGATCATTGTACTCAAGCTTGCGTAAACGCCTAAGCTGATTTTCAGTAAGGGAGCCCTATTTAGATTCTCTTTGCCTAGTAGAATTGCTAACGCATTGACAACCCAATCCACATTAGCATCTAACGCTTATCTTTTTCTAGTCGATGAATGCGATGTGATTCCCAAGGTGATACATAGATGAAGGCATGAAATAAGCTAAACAATCTTGTGAAACATGATTATATAGACTTCGCTTCAGATGTACAGGTCAATCTCGAGTACCAAAATCTTAGAAGCCACTTCGGTAACTGAAGATATCAAATCCGTGTCCAAGGAGCTGGCGGCTCTTCTCACGCGAGAAGGAGGCTCTTATGATCGACAACGGGGGTGCTACAGAGACTTGGACGAGAACATTTTCGATTTTTCGCCCGTATCAAGGCTTCTTTAAAGTAGCCAGCCCTCAGCAGGACCCCAAAGTTCAGAGTTCTGGATTTACTGCCCTTGACCCTGTACTGGTTTTAATTTACCCCCTACAAACACAGTAATGAATTATCCAGGCATTTTACCAGAACTTGGTCGTCTAAAAGTAAGTACATTTCTTTACAAAACCTCAAAAACAACCCATTGCTAAGATGCATTACTATCTAAATAGAATCTCAATGCCAGTATTCTAAGACTCCCAGATCTTGTCCTTCGACATGTATTTCTGTACCTGGAAGCACCCGCCGTGATTCGGAAGATACCGCATGACCACCTCCACAAAGTTTTTGAAGAACACGATGTCTCAGAATCTGACCCCCGGGACCTATATAACCTCCTTCGAACTTGTCGAACGCTTTACGAAGCATATGAAGATATTGTGAAAGGGAAACAATTGTTCAATCGATTTTACCTCAATATCTTAAGACCACCAAATCAAGAGCCACAGTTGATCCAACAAGAGGGCACTGGAAAGCTGCAAGTATTTGTTGTGAATCCCAAATGGCAATTTGCTTGGGAATCCGTGGTTCAAAGAGCTTTCCAAGATCCCAGTATCGTTCACCCCAAGGGATCGATACGTCCCCAAGAGCCAAGCGAAAACAAGGACGTCCTGATTGATATGCTTAGTCGTCAATGCTTGAAGTGGATTGGTACTTTCAGTCACTGGCCATCTGACAGCCCACTGCAAGCCAACGATGACCCAACAGTGGCTCTTATGGTCAATCTTCGACAGAATATCTTTGGCATAATCAATTTTCATCAATACGCCAACTCAGTTCGACCCGAATATAACGCAAGTAAGGGCATACGCGGTGTTTCAGGCTACGGTACCCAGCTATTTTGGGCCATGATATGCCACTGCAAGAGAAACAATTTTCTGGTTATATACAATGCTCGTGGCACCATTTGGGATCATAACTTTACCTGTCCGAGGATCGCGGTGGTGACTGATACTTAGTGAGTCCAATCCCTCGACTCCCACAATCTGCGCAGAACCGCGTAATATTTGAAGCACCTTACTTTCTCAGCCTCAATTGTATCCCTGGAGGTTGCCCCTACATCCGCGGTCTAGACCCTACTGCCTGAATTTCGCTAATTATTCTTTAACCGTCGGCAGCGCGGATGCGAGACGCACATATGAACAGGCATTAGCTTCCGGGTACTACGAAGTGGAGGCAGGGCGTTGAGGATCATGGAATAGGGAACTACTGGTATTTAACACAAATCTGAGGTTCATTAAATACTTAATATTTTGTATCAAATCGCAATCAATACATCTACAAATCTCGTCAAGCTCAAGCTACTGAAAGCGCGTGAGACTCTACAACCTCACTTGTATCTTTCACATCAACGTTGAGGTGCTCAAAATTTAAAACGATTGCGCCCATTCGGGAACACATTTTGGCTTGACGGTAGCGGAAGGGCATAGCAACACTCTTTCAGATATTAAGTTATAGATAATAGATAGGATATAAACCTCGGAAATACCCCCAGCAGCGGGGAGGTAAGGGGTTATTCGGGCAGAGCATGAAACAAGGCGAGCTTAGCTTAGAAACAGTAGTGTAACCATTGCCTCAAAGGCATAAAGTAGTCCGGCCAAGGTTTCCGGCAGTCAAGACACCAAAATACCTAAAAATCTTACGGGCGTGGGCTCAAATACACTAAGGGTTGTAATTCCTACAATTTGTACATCTTAGATTATCCGGAGATATACTTGAGGTAAGTCATGCCCATACTGGTAGCAAGGTTGGCATGGTCTGTTATCTGATCATCTAACACTTATCGGCTCTGAGTTACCCGGTGTGTGAATCGCGAAAAATCACTCAAATAGCGGCTAGCTACTGGTGTTGGAGATGCTTCCTAATACGGGTGACCTCTCGGGCGCGGCTTCGGAGTCGGAAATGATTGAGAGACAGGTACCCGAGCACACGGGCACTCAGGCTCCCGAGAGAGCTATTTAGGTGGGGGCCGTATGCCCACCTCTAGCAAGCAAGCAAGCAAGCAATCAAGTCTTCTATTCCTCCCTACGTGCCCCAATATTACAACAACTGGTCAATAAACCATGCCCTAGGTAAAATACGTTCTTTCACTAAGTTAAACACATTTATTTCACTTAATCTCATTCCCAAATACACTTCTCAACCCAGAATCCTCCCATCCATGTAGCTTAGGAAATCTAGCATCCTAAGTAAATAGCTAGCTAAACTAGGTTAGCACGGTACATTGTGGGTAGAGGCGGCCAACCTACCTTGAGAGTACAATGCATATGTATCTGCATTCGAGATGGTAGCAGAGCTACTCAGGGCGGTAGAATCAGGGTATCTGTATGCGTTATCATCGGTTCCGGGGCAGTAAACACCTGGCGCATTAAGTGGCATCAGCATTGAATCTGCATTTTAGTAACGCTTGACGAATAAACAAGTCGATGACTTACCTTGACCATGGCATGTGCTAGTCACCGCGGATAGGCTGTTGTAGAAAATATCACACTATATATCCAGCTACAGTTAGCTTCGGCTTGTGGCCCCCAGACCCCAGCTCCGCGATAAACAGGTGATCTACGTACATCCGCAACGATGTTCGAAGATGACAAAGTCCAGGCGATAACACTGAATAATTGTATTAGCAAACGGCTCACGTCTAGCAGCAAGTATCATGGAAGTATACTCCCTACTTCGTGTCGTAGTATCCATAAGGATCTGTACAATAATAGCGAACGGAACCACTATTAGTTGAAGCCGCAGCACTCGCAACTGCTCGAAAGCAGTCTGTCACAGTTAAGCGGGCAGAGCTGGAGGTAGCTCGAAAGTCTTCGGAGAATCTTTCATTGAGAGATTTTGTGATCAGTAGAACCCAAAATATCATAACAGGAACTAATTAAGTTTGCTTGGTAGCAGAGCCAAATGCTGCAGCTGTGGCAGCTTGGTTGGCAAATGTGATAGTGTTGCTAAGAGCTCTAAGTAAAGCTGTCTGACGAGTTCCAGAGCACCTGGTCACGACAACGCGCTTCTCCAGACTTTTAGCTAAGGACTCGATTTTCGCAGCAGCTTCCACATCGACAGTAAGTTCAAGTTTATTGCTTTCAAATCCAACAGATGCAAGTTCTTTGACCGAGGCTGGAGTAATGCCTGCCTCAACATACGGGAAAGCACCATGGGCAATGACACTATAAGGGCTAGCCGAAGTGAAGTCGTAGAGGCCTGCAAGTTCGACGGTGGTCTTGAGGGTTTCACCTGCCTTGATTGTAGCATAATCTAATAGTTTGACATTGTTTAAGTCGTATTTGTAGAGAATACCCCGAACTAAAGCTTGGTATCTATCCTCAAGTCTGTCAGGATATTTTCAACTGAGATTAAACTTTACATAGAACAATGCCGTTATCGATGCATACCGTCGAGATAGATATCAACTTTTTCAACTAGTGCATCTGAGAGAATCGATCCGTAACTCAACAAAGCTAGATCGGTTGCTCCAGTATTGGTGATTTCAGCATCAATAGCGGCCAGCTTCTGGCTTACAGCCAAAAGGCGAATCGCGCTTTTGAATATCGATAGGAGAAGCTGCCGCAAGGGCTGTCAAGAGGAATAGGCCGAATGAAAGAAGCATTTTGAGGGTTGAACAACGATAGACTCAAATATCTAATGAATCAAGGCGGGTCTACTTGTAGAAGAACTTGCTGGCTGAGGAAGATGTGAATGAAAGGATCGGGGATCTTTATAGTAATTTCTGCTGCGAACTATGGACACCCTTCTCTATCGGTCCCCCTCATAAGTACCCTTAATCAACACAATATTAAGAGGATTTTCATATCAAGATACCAATTCGGGGTAATATTCAACCGATAATGAAAGAACTACTAGATCACAGCAGTTCTTGTCGGAAGAGATAAGAGTAGGTAAACTCCACTGCACATTATCTCACTCGCTTGGAGGTTCATCAAGTAATATAGTCCTGTGTATTACGAAAGATAAGACTCATGATCTATCATGTTAGGGGCCTGCCATAAAGATTTAACTGACAAACTTAGCATCTCACAACATCACCTCAAAAGATATCATGCTTGTTTTTTGCTGCCCCTAGAGAAACGAAATATGCATATTTGCTTAGACATGGGGCTATGAATTGCTTAGATGTACTTCGGGAGAGTTTTCTTAAGCTCCTTGCGCAGAACAGCGATCGAAAACCCGAACCCAAAGTAACGGGATAAGGAAGCTCAACGGTTTCATTACCGGATGAGTGCGTAATTAAGTTGTATAAACCATGCCCTTGCAAGTGACGTACTGCGGATCACCCCGGAACCACCCAACAGATCGATCTTCAAAACGCCCGAGATATACACACATCACAAGCTTAAGTTTATGACAACGTTAATTCAGCAATTTTACCCTACCAAGCGAATTTCCGCAGCTGCCAATTCATCCTACAGGTGCCTATGCTTGGCCAGATACCCAGCTGGTCCTTTAGATTATTCGGGAGATTGCCGATATCCCACGTTTCCCAGCGGCTGTCTCCGTCACTATTCAATAGTAATAGCACTATCGCGGTAAGTTGCTTTACCTTGGGTTTCCTAATCAAGACTGTGGCTACTAGAGACCTCCGCCGATCAACCCTAACACAATCTACATACGTACGCTCATTAAAAATGTTATTCCTAAGCATCAAGTATGCTATATGAGATGAAAGTTCTCACGTGTACACATCTGCACTCAAGTTAGACCAAGGAAATCGCTGCAAGACTAGCGGGGGAAAGTATATAGGAGAGGTAGTAATCCATTTGAAAGAAGATCAGCAGATACCCCATTCTTAAACTCGAGATGATACGAAGCTCCCACAGCTTGAAAATCTCAATTGAACTTCCATTCCAAGTCACTGCCACGCCAAAATCATTTTTCTAAAAAACTTAACTCTACTTCACCCAAGTGAGACTAAATGATAAGACCCTTGATCAACACCGCTGGATATCTGGTGGAAGTTTCTATTATCGTTTAGTAATAATATCATCGACCTCAGGCCCATAATCTGATATTTCCCGCGTAGATCTTTCTAGTATTGATAATAGCTATGTAACCTCCTCACTTCGTCAACTTTATGTTCCCTGATAGCTATAGAACCAAGGGTTACCGGTCGCAACTTTATACCTGGATTTTTCTCGGTTACCTCCGACCGATACCGTGGAAAAGCTTAAACCATTTGCCATAAGCGCCATCAAATTTGTCTACGTATACTTTACAAGAAGGCTTTTATTAGCAAGCGAGCGCTGCTCTGAACGTAAAGACGGAATAGGTCCCGTGAAATACGTTAGAAACCCCCATGGAGTGGACTGTTTCGTTTTCGTAATCCTAACACGAATTGTCTGAGAAATTTGGAACCTATAAGCCCCAGTATTTCAGAGTGGTCCTCAAATCTTTGGGGGCCCAAACATAAGTACCACCGCCAACAAAGCCATCTCTCTCAATTTAGGACTCTGGTTTCAAGAGAGGCCTTTATTTAGTTGCTTGCGAATTCGTAATAGTATCATCCGAACTTTAATCTTGCTGATTCTATGATGATGGCTAAGGGGGTTTGATCAAATAGTACACTGGCATAGCTTTGGCATGCCGTCCTTATCCCTTATGCTGGTAATGCTGCCAACTTTCGTGGGGGCCAAATAACGATGAGCATTTGGGACTACGCAATGATCAATGCTGTTGGGTTCTCAGAACTACAATATGAATTTCTGAGAAATACATAGGTAGTCCTAGGAACTAAGTGAAGAATAATACCTGCCACAGAGAGGCCGCCCTCTTCTGCTCCGAAACCTCGGGTAAATGTTGGCAGCATCGGAGTACCAGCATAAGGGATAGGGACTTTAAAGCACACGCCCGGAGATGTTTTACAATTGCAAACATCCAAGTCAATGCTCTTATTCGTTTCAAAAATGTATCCCGGGTGACTATCCCATGGACCGTAGCGTGGTTCGCACCAAATTTGGCGCAAATGTTTAGGCTACATCAGCTCCACAACAACGAGCTTTAAAAATTTCCAAAAATTATAACAGAATCCTCAGAACCTAGAAAACAAGCACACAACTTTAGATCTAATTTAGGTGAGATCTTTTGGTTGCTGCTCTATACTTCACAACTGGCTTGGCGCAAATTATGGTCACATCTCGCTAAAGTGAAAACCTATATCCTTCATGCAAAGATGAATCAGAAAAGGGTGACCTGAGTCATAGAGGATACTTTTGAACTAGATGGCCCCCATCTGGTACTTATTTATTTGAGTTTTTATTGTTGAAGGAAGTCTAAATTCAGCCCAGTGAGTGATGGTTTGTGCCTGGTGAGGGACCTGTTGCCATGTTCTGAGATATTTTTCGAGTAGTATATCCAGTCACCCTATGCCTCCCCCATTAGAAGTATAGACTTCTATGCAACAGCTTCCTATGAAGGAATTTCGTAAAAATTGCCAAAAAATTCACAAAGACCCTCTAGCTTGTGAAATGTATTTTATATAGTTTTGAAGGGGGGCACAAGGGGGTCACCATGGCGTGGTGGATGATTGGGCACAAGACACCAAAAATTAGCACCAAATTTGGTGCGAAGTTACGTTGCTACGGTCCATGGGATAGAGGCGCCTAACTACTAATTTATACTCATTTGTATGCAGAAGCGTATGAACGTGCCAGTGCTGTAGCGAGCAATACCTATTCCTTACTATGTTACACTTTTAGACGGGAGATTACTTGAGGGAGGGTATCGAGCTTGGAGGTAGCCAGTCCATAAAGGTGGTGTACTAGTAGGGCTTTTCTGGTAACTTCACCACTGTCACGATGTGATCCTGCCTGTTTGTCACCTTTTTTTAACGGAGGCATTGCATGGGCGCCGAAGCGAGAGTAGAGGCTTCATACTATCCTTTCATTTGCATTGGAGGTTGCACTAACCCAGCACGATACCTGATAGAGCAGAACAGCTATCAATTTCTTGCACGATAGAGTATTGATTCAATTCCGTCACCCCTTATCTAAGCGAGATCGTGTGGCAATCAGTGCTAAATAAAAACCCCAGTGCAAAGGAAACGTAGGCCTAGCGCGCGCACTGGCGTGGGGGGCTGGTGGTTTCGGAGTGGATATTTGTGGCGTCTCGTTACCCTTTCAGGCTTACAAGAAACCTGAGGTTTCTTATGAGTTATGGTCATCCGTGCCAAAACTCCTCAGGCAGCAACTAAAGCAAATATTAGAAAACCCCAAGCTAGCATTCGGCTACTAGTACTAGTATACAGCTCCGTTACAAGTGATGAACACACCTTTTGCACAAATCCTCAGAGCAGCTCGCCCCAGCTTGCTCACAGTTGTGCTTTGATTGACGAGCTGTTCCACGATTCCACAGTAAGGTTTGTTTTAGCTACATCTGAGAGCATTGCGAGTAAAACCATCTGCAACTAGGCCCTTTCATGGGTCTAGATCGAGACCATAAACGTGTTTGCCTATCCCTGTTTCAAGCTCCTTATCTGCACGAGGGCACCAGTGCACGAGGAAGGGCTGAACAGCAACCAAGGATGCTGTGGCGAATACAGCATCCGCCAAGCTTAGCGAGGTGGCGCTAAGCGGAGCCAATGAGACAACCAACTGGTTATTCTTTTCGTGACACCTTCCTAATGCCATGAGCTTTGCAGGGCCGAATTGTCTTACTATCCTTTCCTCGACTTAAGCTTATTCGCTAATAGGTGACACTGCGTGCTAGGGCTGAAAAACCTCAGCAGATATTTGGTCATGTCCAAAATGTAGCCAAAGAATCCAATGAAATTTAACTCAGCACGCCCATTACGATAAAAATCGATTTAGGGACGCCACGACGGCCTCTCCGAGGATACAACACATGTTGTCTCAGTTCTTCTAGCAAATTTAGCTGACCCGCTTAAGCTCTTTTTCTTTTTTCGGAAGTGGATACCAGTAACTCAATTTTTCCTACGTCAAAGAGCCGATAAACAATTGACTCCTACATTTGAATTTCGTCAGGTGTTTTCAGCCTGGTTCTTCTATTTCATATTATTATAATAAGCACCTCCCTTGCCTCTGAAATCCTAACATCAGTGTCCGCCATGCTCAACCCACCATACGACGGGACCATCCACGGCGATATATCCAGCGATGCTACTACCAACCGCAACACCCAAAGCGAAAAGCTTGCCTCACACGCTTATATTACCCCTACCGACCCCCCCTCGCCCAGGGAGAAACCCGGAATCTCAAAAACTAAGACCTGGCTCGCCAAATCCGCTGACCTACAACCAAGCACCCTAAAAGATATCGGCGGAATCGAACACACCGATACTGAAAACGTCCTTGTCGCCCCGTGGGGGATCCACTGGTATACACCTACATCAATTGTCTTCCTATTTATCGTCGGCGTCGGATGTGCTCTTGGCCATCATGTTTATTACAGCAGACTCCACGGCACACCCGCAAGAGACACCGGCAGACAGGAATGGGCTATTCGTATTGGGACAGCACTGGCGTTTCTATGCAGATCCACGCTGACAGCTGCTATTGGGACATCGCGAAAACAGTGGTCATGGCTTACATTACGGAAGAAGTTTATAACGCTGCAAGGTATCGATGCTATGTTTGGGGTGTCAACGAACATACTCTACTTTTTTAACCGTGATATGTTACTACGAGCGAAACTCGCATCATTCATGGCGGCCGTCATGTGGATAATCCCTATAGGGATCATCTTCACCCCTGGCACCATCGCAGTACACCTCAAAGCGGAGCCGAGCTTATCCGCCTGCACTGTGCCATCACTGCAGTTCCCTTACGATAATCAGACTACTTCAAAGCTGTTATGGACAAGCGGAGGGATCCATGATAAACTGGGTCTTCAGTACGAAGACATATACCAAAGCCCTAGCGCACCAGCACGCAAAGCCTTCACAATCGCCGCGTTCTCTAATAGGATTGTTGTTCCTATTAATGTGACTCTGGATGGCACAACATTAGCAGAATGTGGCGCTAACTGTACCTACGGAATCACGTTCGAAGGCCCTGCCGTCAAGTGTACCGAGAAAACCCCGTGGAATGAGACAGACGCACCGTGGGATGAGCCTAACCAGTTCGCGTACAACTATATCCCAGATCTTGAGATAGGAGTTACACAACAAACCCTTTACCGTGCTCAGAGGGCAAAAGCAGAACACAACGTTTTGTGGGTTGGGGTTGGGGAGAAAGACGATGGTGATCCACCGCATGTCTATTCCTGCCAGGGTGAGGTGGCACGATACTCCATAACTATGGAAATCCGCGACGGTAGCTATCGCGAGCCCGTAATTAACACTGTCGATTTCTTGTATCCCGTCAATGATGCGCCTGCGTGGATGGTCGAAACCTACTACCCTAACTGGGCACACTTTGATACGCTTGTTGATATCCTCGGCGGGGATATCCGCTACCACCTAGGGAGTAATACCACCATGGCTATACCTCGACTCAACAGTACCCGCATCGGAACCACAGCGCTGGTATCAACCGACTACGAATTCTTGCCCATCCACGACCTTGATAAAGGCATCGAAGCCATGGCGCAAATGATGACAGCCTCCCTACTATCCGACCCTACTCTTTTCTGGGTCGCTACAACGGCTAGCAATTGCACTTCAAACCCGTACCACAATCTCTACCAGTACACTCCGTGGAAGCTTGCCACTGTCTACATAACAGCAATAGGATTTACATTCTTTTTGGGAGCATTAGGGTTCTTGGCTCTTACGGAGAATGGTGTCTCGAGTGATACAAACTTTTCAAGTATTCTCCTAACGACGCGGAATCCGACGCTAGATAGGTTAGTAGCTGGTGCTTGTCTTGGAGGGAATCCAGTGCCAACAGGGATGGAAGACCTAAAGTTGAAATTCGGCGAATTGGAGAGATCAGCGGAAGGCGGAGTTGGTCGTGATATTGGGCATGCGGCGATTGGGGTTGAGGGTGAGATATCGCAGATTCGGAAGCGGGGACGGTACTCGTGAAGATCTACGACAAAAGGCGATGCTGGGCGTGGCTGGGTTGGCTATGCGGAGGTGAGGGTTTCGGAGGTGAGGGCTCGGGGTCGGATATGTTGCACCGAGATGAGTCGATTCTAAATATTAATTACATGTTGTGCCACTAACCAAAGGCTTGGTATATGTAGATGGAAATCTTTGTACTTACACTAATTTACTTATAGCCTTGAATATCACTATTCTCATTCTCGGAATACTTAATATTTTGTTCCGGGCATGTTCTCATGGGGTATGCCACGCTAATTGTTACATAATTTTTTCCTTCAACCCCAAAACTGTTACTGGAATAGGGAGCGAAGCAGAAAATTGGGAAATACTTGCAGCCGTCCAAGGGGTATTATTTCTGTAACGCATACATACGGCCGTAGCCCTGTCTATATTCATCTGCAAATGCCCTACCCAATTGTAATCTTATGCTGCAACTAATCAGCTCTCACAAACGCCTCCAGACAACGATCAACCTTCAATTTTCTTGGCAGCATAATTGTGTGACCGAAAGCTCGGTTGCTTGAAATGTGTGGAACAAACCTCGTATGTATATGGTAAAAGCCTCGTAGATTCCTCGTAGATTCCACTTTGTACGCCCATGCAGATCACGATCCTACCGACCGCCATAGCTGCCAAGAAAACCAGTGGCCAAATCACCTCAGCCAAGGCACCCCCGGTACTTTTGAGCTGGTATTTCCGGCCAAAAACTGCGTTCAGGGGCAAGATCTTCGCCAAAAACTGCGGTAGGTGCTAATGATAGAAATTTTTGCCCAAATAGTATTCGTAAATTCCAATATTCGTGGTTGCAGCCACGCTACATATCATTATTCAATGAGAGACATGAAATACATAAACCTAGCCACTAATCCGCCATTACTTGATATAAGCCCAAATTTCGTCCTCCACACCTCCCCGGCAGTTACACCCCTATAGCTCTAGTCTAACGCAGAAATTCTTAACCTTGCTCCATTGCCTAGAGCAGTTGTGTCACCTTATTAGAATATAGCCTTAAGATCAATAGCAAAGCCATCAGCCGTAACAATAGCGCCATCCTTAATCCAGCGAACCTAAATAGCAGAATGGTCCATATCAGCCTTTTTTACCCTCAAAACGAACCGAGACATGTGAGCTTACCACCCAGCCAGTTCCAGAGCTTGCAGGGAACGCGTAAAATTTGTCAGCCTCATCCCCATAGGTGAGATACCCGTCGATGATATGGAATTCAGTGGTACGAGTCTAAATGAGTTAGAGTTAGCGAACCGTGCATGAACGAATCAACTAAGGAGAACTCCCGTACCTCGGAAATAAGCACAGGCAGAAAAGCCAAAGTCTCTACATATTCACCAGCATATTTTAAGGCAACGGTAGTTCCATCATTGCCGTATAGATAAAACGGAGGGGTATCGTCAAAGACCGCGGTCACAGTTTCACCGCCCGCATCCAATACTCCAGCCCCACTAGCATCTTGGAGGTAGAGGCCATTGAGAGGCTCGTATGGAGAGTTTTCGACCTGGAGCTGGAACGGAATACCTCTTGCAGAGACTGCAGCTGCGAAAGAGGCGATACCAAGAAGAACGTTTGACCACTTCATTTTCGGGGGCTTTAGATATTGGTTGATGAATTTTTAGAGGTTGTCGTTCAATATGGCTGGCGAGTCAAGATAGCTGTGAGGATGAGGAGTAGATTCAATGGGCTCTTCGGTGCCCCTTATATACAATTCCCACCGCCATTATAATGTGCCATATTCTTCAAATATGTGCAGGCCCCGCTGACAGCCAAGGCTATCCCGCAACATCTGATTTCTTTCGTCACCGGAACTTGTATTCACGCCTTCACGAACATGTTGTAAGCGTGCTGTGCATTCTTACGGGGGCGGCCTTGGCGATATTGATGTTGCTGGTTGTGATTTCTAGACTTCGCATCGGTGCGACGTATAAGGAATATCTTCCTTCAGATATAAACTTCTAAGGCAGTTCTGAGTTAGCATACTACAAAATGACGGTGGGGGGAGCTTGGCGAGTAGAGCGGTAATACCATATCCATGGTACAAATACGAATGAACCACACCCTAGATGCCAGGCTCGCGGTACCTACATATGTATCCAAATACACAACCATATTAACCGATGCCGAAAAACATCTCAAAATCGTAACCAGAATCGCCATCAGCTTGTTGGGTGTTTACCCAAGCAACGTGCGTGAGTGACGAAACGTGACTTGGCGGAGGTAATGGAACCGTTCGGGGCGTAGTACGAAATTTAAAGGACTAAGCTGAAAAGCTTTATTGTAGCCTTCTATTGGCTCAAACCAACTGCAAATATTGTATTATTAATCTGTCAGCATTTGAGCGAGGCAATGACAAGGCATTCTCTTCGTTAGCCTTACGAATAGCAATGTTGCAACGCTCAGAACAAAAATGAATATCATAATCTGAGCTAAGAGATTTCAGCTTCTTTCGGCTGAAGTGAAGATAGTTTTTAAGTTAGAAAAAATTCCAAATAAATAACGGTTGGTGTTACATACAGGCAATAGTGATGAGAATATCATGGCGCATATAAACCATGTCTCGTCATTACAAGGATAGTTTTCGTCAACATGTATATCAGACACCCATGGAAGATTTTATGGTTCTGATTTATAGCAATACGAAGTGGCGAAACTCCGAAACAGAGGAGACAGAACACAGTAACCCGCCTGTGCGCTTTGAATACGGAGAGTAAAGATATCTTCAATGTCTCCGAACTTCGGTCATGTTTATTTGAGAATTTTCGCACTTAATCGGGTTGGCAGAGCGGAAGACAACGGCTGCAGCCCGCAGCCAGGATAACATATTGCTGCTTATCACGCCACCATCTCGGTTGTTAGATTAACGTGAGCCATCGACGCCTCTAGCCCGATCGCAACTTCGCTTCGAGCATAATTCTAGGTTTCGGGTCGGTTGACGGAGTATATGTAGCCGTTGAGAGCCTTATGACATCAACTCCTTTGAAATCCACATTCCATCGTATTGCGCCGCCGTAAGGCATAAGGCATGAGTGGATTCCCAGGGTCTTAATCTTGGCGACAAGAACCTGACATCTTGGACGCCCAGACTTAACCTAGATGTCGGACTTGAGTTTGCCCGCCCGTTGGATCTTTGATAAGCACTCCGATGCGGAATTCTAAATCACAAGATCCTGAGCCCAAGGATGGATCATCTCAGGTATAGAATCACCTGTCAAAATCATCAGCGAACAGCACCACAAAACCAATATATGATGCACGCCTAAAGGATTGTAAACAACGACAGATGAGGTGGCCAGTAGATCTTTCCCAATATGCTTCCCCAGAATCGCTCGCTAAAAACTTGACTGACCTCCTGCACCAGTTTTAAGACCCCCGTGCTAATTTTCTTTCAATTTCTTAAACTTTCCAACATCTATACCGAAGTTTAGTATTGTGATCAGACGTTTGTGTTTTCCTGAGAGATGTTAGCCTGACAGCATCCTGAAGTTGAACTTGTTCACTCCACTAGAGCTAAAGATCTCAAGATTTTGCGGCCGGGTCGAGGGGAAACGTAAAATTGCATCTTCCGACTTTCCAAAAAGTAGATGTACGAAGAGAAGAAGAACCAAACTGACGAGAGCTAGAGTTTATGAACGTTGAGATAGGGTTTTAGTGGCGTTGCGCCACCATCAGGGTCCTCTCGCTAGGAGATCGGCGTGATCCGAGTTTATTCGCTTGCTTTTTCGAGGAAGTAGGTAACAACAACTTCAACTTCAAAGACGATAACAAACAATGGTTTTTCGGGCAATACCCCGAAAGAAGAAGGTGAATCTCTAACCATCTTGGCTACGATAACGATATGAGAAACTACATTATGGACAATAACCCCGTAAGTATGATCAGGGTGCTCTTGACTAGCCATAGCTTTTTTATCTCACGTAGCCAGCATCTATATCTATATGTCCAAAGAACAAGCGAAAAATAAATGGGCCCAAAAACGTCATTTTCCTAGCTGCAGCCGCCTTCATCGCAACGGTTTTCTACCTCGAAGAATTGTCTTACCTTTCTTCAGCAAGCGCATTCTCAATGTCACCCTCCTCACTTATCGTCCACATTTCCGCGTCTCAGACTGAGCTCAAAAAGGATGACATTCCAAAGTTCACCGTCACGATATCGAATCCCACAGCGAATCCAATAACAGTACTCACCTGGAACACCGCTGGACTCAAAGGCTGCCGTCCTGGGTATTTCCAAAGCTGTTGAAACCGGCGACCCCAGCCAGAAGATAATTGAGGGCCCTAAGATCATATTCCGGCGTGTAACACCACTACCAAGGACCGACTTAATAAAGATTCTTTCCGGCGGTGATGTCATTGTTGGGGTAGCACTGGCAGGTTTCCCGCTAGAGAGGGAAGCCGTATAAGATGAGAGTGGGAGGAAGATGGATGAGCGCTTGGCCAATTGAGAAAGACAAAGTGTCGGATGATATGTTAGAAGCATTTGGGGCAGAAGACGAGATGGTTGGGGTCTTTCGTTCGAATGAGGAGACAATCATCATAGTCTAGCGTCAGCTGCAGCGACAAAGTAGGTGTGCAAACCGTTGATGCTAGAGCTCTTCCGAACAGCTATAGGACTAATCTTATATATAAGGGTAATTTTGTCAAGACAGTAAACCAGGATATTCATAATGCAAGATTCGATTATAGTAAAGGATTTCGTTTAGCCTTGCATAGTTACTAGGCTCGATTTTTTGGTCTAAGAATTAGTTAAGCATGTACCCACAATGTCAATTAACCTCCCAGGCTTTCCGTTGATAGGTTCTGTGGAGCATAGTACTTAACGATTCGCGCGCCGTATTCTTGATGCCATAGTTACAATTGAAACCCTCATCAATAGGCAGTAGCTATCGACTAGCTCCGTCTCCTCATCTCTTGCCTACAACTGTAGCTACATAAACTATAGCTAGCACGTGACAGTTTTATCGCGCAAGACTTTTCACACATGAGAACATCAATTTATTCTGAATTTTTAAGAACTCCTTTAGAAACTCGACGGTGGAAAGATCACTGTCAGGTCTTCCCAATAGGACTTACACTGGCCCGAAACCAACAAAAATGGAAAAAGAAATAGAGCAACACATGACGAATCTTCTGAAGGCTACAGAGCCAGAGTTTCAGGATTAAAAGGACCCATCATCCCAGCGTAGGCTAACTTACTCATGTCGCTGATTTCCAACTTGATCACGTGACATGTTAAGCTACTCATTAACTGGTCAGATGATCAAGTTGGAAATCGGCGACATGAGTATATAAACCGGAACTCTTTCACCTACAATATCGTTAGGTTCACGTTTAGTATAAGGGCTTTTTTGTGTCGCCTATATTCACCAAACATGAATCTGCGCCTGCCAAGAACTGACATTCAGAAAACCTAACCCTACTTTACTTTACCACCGATTTCTACCCCGAAATTTTCGTTGCAATGGGAACCTCGCGTATGCTGAAATAGAAGGTCTCCTGTGTAGGAATGGCCTAGATACGGATCTTACATGTGTTCGGAAATTAGGTTTGAGTCGATTTTATATATGAAATGTCACTCGAACAGCAACACTCACTGATGTAGTTTTCATATCGATTGATTGACTGCAGAACGAAACATATGCATAGGAAATATCTCCTCTATATATGCACGGCACTATTCCGTCTTCCAAGCCTTTCGCTCTCAAATCCGCCTTGACTTCCCTTTGACCGAATGCCGAGGAAGCAACTCCAACAACTGAATATTAGAGAATTAGTATTAAGCCAGGCCAGTGAGGGCCCCAGTCGAGGATCCAGCAAATATAATCCCAGAGCGGTACACCATAACATTATGATACTTCGATGCTGGACGCTGGGAATATGACTTCCGGATATATGCCGCGTCACGTGGGCTACATTCTGGACGGACATGTACTCAGCTAAAACCAAACCAAGTTATTCTAGTTTCTTCGAACACCAAATATTGAAAAAAATCTGGGTGGCTGGAACTTGGATACGAGACTAGCTGGCATTTACATAATTTATTTGATTTTATTTCCCCAACAGAAAAAATAACCACAAAACGCCCCATCCAAAACAGGAATTCTAATATCTCGATCTAACATCAAGTGACTCCAAACTCACCAATCTTCTAAATAGCGACATGTTTTTCCTATTTCCAATCCTCAAGATTTCTGGCACCTCGCTTGACCCCTCTTTCGTGGGCGGCTTCACCTCTCTTTTCTCCTTTCCCATCTCAGCCAAACGTGCTTTGACAACGAACGGTGGCGCAGACGCGGCCCTTAGCTCAGGTAGGGGTTTCTCTTGTGATGGTGCTAAGGTAGCGGATCTAGATATCGACATTATTCCTGGCCACGGAGTATAGCTTTTACCAGGGATGTCTTTAGGTGGTGGAATAGGCCGCTCTGGTGCAGGAAGCTCTTTCATCAAACTCAAAACAGAGTGGCTCTTTGAAATACTCTGCGAAGGAGAGGTAGCTTCAATTAGTGCGCCCCTCTGTCCTTGTGATACGACAGATTTTCCGGTTGGGAGTTTCCGAACATCAGGAGCCCATATAGCTGGAATTTCTGGCACTCGCTCTGGCGGAATTCGAGATCTAGACCTGGCTGGAATCCCAACAATGATGGGTTTTCGGGATGGACGCCGGAGGACTTGAACTCTCTGTGTACCAGTTGAGGAAATGGGCATATTCTTCATGTTTCCCATGGTCCTCGATTTACCTGGTAATAGGTTTTTGGTGGATTTTCGCCTGGTTGGTCCGCGGCTATTTGATCGGTGGGATTTCTGTGTCGTGATGAATGAAGTTCGTCGAGGAGAGGTTACGCGATTGTGGGGCCGTCGAGCTGACTGCTGGATGAACTGCTTGGGCCGTGGTTGCGGGTTCCCTGAGCTATCTTGAAGTCTAACGACATTCTCATTCCGAGGCTTAGGAGGCTGGGATGATGGGTATTTGGAACTCTGGGGCGGAATAGCGAAGTAAGAGCAATCAAAAGCTGTGTCTATTGGCATTGTAGAAACTCCCATGGACACTGGGGGCACTCGTGATGCCGACATCACCAAGCTTGGATACGTTAGGGTAGATTTTGTTATTTGAGGCCTCTGGGAAGTGTAAGGTTTGTACGCGGAGGGAGGGTGAGGGAAGATGATTCCGGACTTTGCAGTACCCAAAAGCGTATTGTCTAGTTCTTTCGGGGGTATTCTAGGTTGCCTCTTGGGTTTCCGTGGTGGAGGATTTATATCCATGGCATGAAACTCCAATATAGGCAATATAGGCGCCTTGTCCATCAATAGAGCTGTCCCAGCAGCCTTATCATGGTCGCTAGGAGGGCCACCTTTAGTCAGGACCTGTTCTTCGGGTAGTTTCTCAATCTGTGGTCTTTCCCCCTGTTCCTGCCGATATTTCTCGTCGTCTCCAATCCTAGGCGAGCTTTGAGTGGCAGTATCAATACTTCCGGGAGAAAAGAGTTCTGGTCCCGACGGCCGCAGAATAGCTGTACTTCTGTAAGGTTCACCCCGTGGCCTGTGAGCTCTTCCAATCCATGCTGGACGCAGGCAACGGTATTCGGTAAGGTAAAACGTACTTGAATGAAAATGAAAGATCTAATGGCGAATCCGAAAACCACTTTTCAAGCTCTGAGATTGACATCTTAAGAAGAATAAAGACAGAGATCGAGGGAATTGCTGCGACCAGGCGAACGTTCGGAGTAAGCTATATATTTATCACGGCGAATGGTCACTTTTATTAAACAATCTTCTTCAGCACCCTCGCCTAAAACTGGAGAACCAGCACACTTGTATATCCCCTTGACAGCTACAGATGGAAGGTAAATCTACTACGCGCCAACTGGTGTCGTTGTTATACACTCTAGGCAGGCGCCTGCGCGAAACAGGATCAAATCCACGATATTCCTCAATTGTATGGTTTCAACAGGAATGTGAAACCTAGCCCCTTTATACACCTAGCCGGAAACGGGCCCAAAAAATACAAGTAGTAATCTCTTTGATCTCATAGCCATCTTTCTCTGGCTGGGAATTACTGGCACCCAGGTTCGGTGGCTGTGCCCCTGACATTATGCAAGCATTACTTGGTGGGGCTAACTTTGGGGAGAAACTGAGGTCTCAACAAAAAAACCCTTTGCAAAGTCTGTACACGTATCTATATCGTAGGACAAAGTAATCGCCAAGCCAGAGTTACCGCCAAAGTGGAAAGTCTGCATGCAGTGCCTGGTTTTACTGGCTGACAAGGAATCTGTAGAACCAAGTCGAACAGGGCACCTTGCTGTATCGCCCACAATGCACAAAATATAGCCTATCCAGGGGCCTAAATCAACCAGTATGTCTTCATATAGAAGCCATCTATACCGTTAAGTTTACCGTTCTATTAACTATTTAGCGGAAGCCTCGAGACGAATACCGCATGAAATAACCCTAACCCTGTGCCTGCTAAATCCAACCTTCCATCTTTGATCGATGTTCTCTTGAGCCTATCTACTAGCTCCCCAAATAAAATATTAATTACTCATGCTATGCCAGCGCACTATCGTCTACGTCAGAATTAACAAATTTCCAATGACTAAGGTTAACTACATCCCCCCACCACTATTTCTTTACACCAAACTAAAAGACCAAAATTATAAATTCCCTATTAATAAATACAATCCCAAAGCTCTCATTACCATAAATCCCTACTGCATACGCCAAATTCCACAACCTTGCCTATACACTATTATGAAATTATGAAATTCTCAGCACAGTCCCATGTCTGATATATCCCGACAAGCCATTAGGAACAGCACTGTATGTAGTCCACGTATACAAATCCGTGCTATCGCTATATATATATTTCCCTGTAGTATATCCATCCGCGAACAACCTATACTTAAAGTCACCCCTAGCAACGCTGCCAATAGTCGTGATACAGGGTCCTTCAGCATTTCCCCATGATGCAAAATCACCTAAGTAGACATCAGCATCAGAACTAAGGATGTAAGTCTAGGTAGAATATTTACTCACCAGTCTGCTCAAATGTCCATGGTCCTGTAAGTGATTGAGCAGTCGCATGTTCAATATACTTAGCGCTCTCGTTCTTCGAGAAAGCATGGTATTTATAGCCACCGCTAGCTTCGGCACGATATACTATAAACGTATCGATATAGTTCGGTCCAATTCCAGACATAAGCTGTGGGCTCGACCAGTTAAGCAACGTGTCGTCACGCGAGGTATAGAGGTAGGCTTCAAAATCATCCAGGGTTTCGCCTAAAGATACGATAATGTGAGTTTTGCCAGTGCGGGGGTCATTGAAGAATTCTGGTGCCCAGGTTCGTGTAATTAATGTGTCGGGGATTGTTACGGTGGTATGAAGAGTCCAGTCGACGAGGTTGGTGCTTTTTGCTAATGCGAAGGTGCGGCCTTCCCAGCCGGTGGTATAGGCGATGTAGAAGGTCCCGCCGATGGAGATAACACTTGGGTCTCGGAGGAGACCGTCTGTAGGTGTCTGTAGGGCGTCTGTCAGTTGGATTTTAATAGAAAGGATGGTCATATTTCTAATGGATGAAACTAAAGAATTCTTACATATGCATCTTGCTTTAAGAGAGTGAAGGTTGTAGCATCTGTCGATGTGTAGACATTCATGTTACTTTCACTTGCTGATGTGAATACCGTGAACACATACTGGGCTCCTATGGCTGACTGGAGGAGGAGGAGGGTTGTCAGAAGTGTCAGAACCATAGACTTCCAGGGTGATTTAAAAGAGAACATCCTTTCTGTGCTGAAGGCTGCGTGTAGTTTAGATTCTGTCAATGACGGTTTCGAAAGTCAGTTGAACTCGAATGGCAGGGCGTTATATATATACTTCGACAGGGTCCGCAAGGTTCACGTCACAGCGGGTAAGATTCGCGGAAGGAAGTGGACTAGAAAACTTCATCAATCGTGCCGTAATTGCCTTTAAGGCTGTCCTATCCCATGTATGATAAATTATCCAGGAAATGAGATGTCATAAAGCAGCTTTCTTAAAGCGCAGCGGTGACAGTTGATAACGCACAGATGCACATGATATATATAAACAACCCCCATCCCATTCTTCGTCCGAAGAATAGCTATGCTAGCCTCATCTAGACTAGACTAGCCACGCGACAATCCAACTATTGTGACCTCGCCTTAAGCATCGTTGGGGTAGTGATACCCTTACATATTAGGCAACTCGATTCCTGATCTCTTCAAGCCGCAAGGATCAGCGACAGCCTTCAGCTGACCCCGGAACACGTCTCGAACAATAAGAAAAAACCTAGGGCAACAGCAGCTAGTTAAGGTGTTGCCCCGCCAAAAGTTAGAATGTCATTTTCTACCAACCCAATAAAGTTTTTCTAAAGAAACATTCTATAGCTAAACCCGCCTTGCTGATGTAAAAGCATAGACTTGCAGGGGTTAATCTACAGAAAAAAGGTTATCACATACCGCCCATCACGGACCTGCAGCGAGACAGACCTAAACCACAGTTTAAGATACCTGCATTCATCAACTTCAACACCTGGATAAACATAAGTCGCATACCTCATCAAGAGGGCTTCTCAACTGCATACCAAACCGAGTCAAATCAACAAAGATGCCCTCCGGCAAACATTAATCCGACTTCCACGGATAAAAGTCACCACCTCAAACAGTCACAAACCACATTCCAGCGAATCGTTTGGATAAGGATGGAACAGCTGCAGAGTGCTAACAGGAATGTGGGGAACCCTGTCCCCCACCTTTCACCACAATCACAGTCACGCTCACTGTTTGATAACCGTAGCCTAAGTATATATCTAGCGAAGGTTGAAAATCTTGGTAAAAAATCCAGGATTTTGGAGAGTACAGCAACGGCTAATTTATATTCTTATGCAAGGACTACGGGAACAACTCCCACGCGTTGCCACGACTACCAGTGGATGGTGCTGTGGCGGTGCGAGGAACCATCATAGAAGGTACCCGTGATCATGCACAGATCCACTCGAACATATAAGAGAGGATTTCTAGCGCCAGAGTTTCATAAAAATGCGCTCTTTTTTGGTCGGCACACTCTCTAGGACAGAGAGGTCCCTTCCACGGGGCTGGGATTCTCTTTCGTCTCGAATTCCCGACCAGTTTTTACGGTATAATTTTAAAGACAAAGTTTTGTTGCTCTTTTCCCCATACTAAGATCAGTGTTGAATTTTGCCTAACTTGTGCGGGTCGATCTGTACGGGTCGGAACCTACCGGTAGAATGTGGGGATGGAAGCCATGTGCAGCATGCACCGAAATCCATCCGGAGAAGGCCATCCGTGTACTAGTCAATGATTCACTCCACCAAGTGTAAAACACGTGTGGATACTAGACTGGTGAAGCTTTTCGGGCAAGATTCCACTTTGGTATATAAAAGCGACCTTGTGAAAGAAATGAGGCCCGGAGAGCACTCACACAAGGCAAGTTGGTGCCGACTTCCTCTGAGTGAACGAGTCAGCTTTCGACATGGTTCACAAGACTGATAAAGTCAACTGATCTATAAGATTGGAATTATTGCCTATAGCTAGGCTTCAGGGAGTGGCATACAGCAACGCATCTACTACAGTAACCGACCAAAGGTACTCCTCGCACAGCAACAGACTCAAACCCAAGTCTACTCTCGTGACCTTGGAGTCTTTTCTTCTGCGGTTGGTGTGGTGGGATCGCGACGTGATTGGTGCCTTTACACCACAACTAATGTTACTACCAAACATACCCCGCTTTCTTACGCCGGAGTAAGAACCGAGAATCTCAATAAACTAACTCTTAGATGAATACCCTATCGTGCTTTGTTGGTGGGAGCATAATACTACTTCGTTTTAGTTGCGCCCGGGCCATTAAGATCTTCCTTGTCGATGTCCCCACAATCACAATCACAAGCGGCTAAAGTGGGGTCTGAGCCTCTGACGTCGCCATAACCGACTGGTTTATCTGATCTTTAGTAAACTTAATTCAGTTAGCGATCTTCTTAGTTACAGCCTGGGGAGAATTAGCTTGCTGGGACACGAGAATTGCATATCCCAAGGCATAACTCAACCCCTTGTTGTACCCTGGTATACGCACGCTAAGGCAGACTACATTTTATTCACCTTTTCATATGTGGATAGCCGGCGCCGTGTAGATTCCTTACAACATGGATAATACACAGAGAGGTTAGTTATTCCCAAACCCTCGTTCGATTTATACATTACAACAAAGAGAGGTAATATATCTGAACTCACTCTAAATACAAGGTACAAGGCTAATATCCTAAAAAATTTTACAAACACAACACATACACGAATGCAAAAAATTGTCATGTAGTGCCTATACAGCTAGGTGGCAAAAATCTACGCAAAACCTATATATTTGGCATATCGTCTATATACTAGCAGCCTTCTCAGCAACCAACCTAAATAGCTTTATACTAGGAACACATGTAAGTTGATCTAGAAAATACCTTCCTTATGCTTATAAGAATAGCTACAAATTAATACATAAAGGCAGCTTCGCCGTAAAATATCCGCACTCGAGTCAAACAAGCCTAAAAAGGCAGCAGTTCTACAATATTCTCTCAGATATTAGGCAAAAGCAGAAAGTACGGCATTCGTGTTAATTGTTGCGATATAATCCAAGGCCTAAACGGTGTAATTCAAAGGCCGATTCAAAGCTCGGTATACAACAACCGAAGCGACCCGATATTTAAAGGAGGGGAAAGAAGTTCGGCAATTGCAAGGCGATGATTCCCACCTTATAGTAGAAGACTACTATGCCAAATTGAGCATAGCCTTGACGAGGAGGTTCGGTCCCCGGTTATAGGCCTATTAGTAGACTGTATCTCCTGCATATTTTCCCTTGAATAAGTATCGTATCAATCGTTATAAATATATGAATTATAAGCAAAGGTGCAGACTGCCTCCCGACTCAAAGGTACGGTTCCAAAATACCCCGGGGGTGTAAACTACCCCTCAATTCATTAAGTGAAATATCAAACCCCACATCGCGAAGCAATAAAAAAGCTGTTTCTGGAAGAAATTGCTAGATCCAACTTTGCTTGCTCTCTGGTGGACATGCTGTCCGCAACTGTGGTCTTGAAACAAGTATAGGATTCAAATTCCTGCTGTTCCTGGAGAGTCACCATGCTGAGGCGAGCAGGATTTGATGGAATGTGGTTGTACTAGTAGTGATGATGATGATGATGAAATACATATCTTGTTATGTTGTGTATCTACGTGGTGGGATCGAGGGGGGTAGTATACACCCGCGGGGTATTTTGGAAGTACACCTCTAGATCGGGAGGCAGTCTGCACCTTTGCTCATGAATTATGGACACACATATTGACATGCTTCCGTGGGTACATCACATTGTTCACGAATTTCCCACCAAGCATGGATGAGAGATATTGATGGCCTGTATCCTTCCCACCCCAGCCCTCGAAAAAGCCCGTCACCCCGGCCAGCACTCACAAATATGTGGATGAAAAGAAGTAAACTGCTAGAATGCAAATGAACTCAGGATTACAGGGAAGTACGAAAAACAAATCGTATCTTTGTACACAACATGTGTACGCACCAGCTCGTTGGAAGGTCAGCTCCTTAGAAATTTGAAACCACTTTACTCCTATTTCAAATCTTTTATAACTAACACTCAGCTAGTAGGCATCTGATGGCGTCGGTAGAAGCAACTACCCGGGGAGAAACGCGTGCACAATTGTACGTATAATTGTATCACTCATATCATCTCTTTTCCCCCAGACATAGAGATTGCGCCAAGCCAGTTATCAATACCAAAAAGAGAGAGAATAGCCACAAAAAAGAACAGAATTATCACTGCGAGGCAAAAGCCAGGCGAATAACTTATATGCTCAGCGTGTATCGATATCATGCTATGTATACGTATACGTATAGCGTCCAAGAGCTCAAGCCCCTACGAGCATACTACATGAAGCCAATGATTGTATAGTCTTTACCTTATAAATAGAACGGATCAGTAATCGCAATAGTAATAGTGCTAGCCGAATAAACCCATACGCACACGGTAGCTACATGTATAGCTAGTTGATGCATAACCAGCAACTATAAGTGTCCCCCCCCCAGCACCGAGTAGGTCACTGCCTCATCTCCTTTACTTTTTCTATGATGATAACGCCCCATGACGGTAACGCCTCTCTAACATAAGGGAACCAATAATACTGGAAGGCAGAAAGCTTAAGGTTCTTCGTAACTCACCGAATGCAGCCTCATTCACCTATAATTTCCTAACCGCAACAGCAGAACACTATATATAAGAGAAAATTCGGCGGCTTCTGGGAGTGAAGTAGCGTACCCCAGTGCGATAATCTTCTCACAGTAGTATATAATCCAGCAAATTTCTCCAAGATTCCAAAACACCCTAGCCTAAAGCGCCAAACTTACATGATGACGTATTGGACCAGGGAATAACATCTTCTAATCACTTCCATCCCCCTATTTTGTTAGGCACCAACAACCTCCTAGTTTATAGTACTCAACCTCCTACTCCCCCAGTAGGACACGTACCTAAAAATAATTTGTACCGATCGTTCCGGCAAAAAAATGCGCAGCTAGCACCAGCCACGAGGATGATCTGCGTATATTTACAGCCCTAATTTTCGGCCACCTCCGCCCCTGTACAAACCTTCATCAACATACTTAGTCCCTGGTAACCAAAAATGTAAATGAGAACAAGAAATAAATGCATAAACAAGGCTCGGGCCGTTCAGATTACTAGATGCTATTCTGTGGCTACCCCTAGAGCTCGGCGCCAAGGTCAACGCCCTATGTACAGTCTCGTAATAGCAATCCCAAATAGATCCGTGTATGTACTGATTGGTTGTTTGCTCTACTCGGGTACCCGAAAATGCAAGCTGTAGGAGGGCGTTGATCAATTGGTAGGTTAGGTGCATATTCGGGTACTGATGCCCTGCCTCAAGTGTGATGATCGAAACAAGACCATAACAGGAACAGTACCCCTACGTTAATCGCAAGATAGTCCTCCCCCTAGTTTACTTCTCGAAAGCGAGGGTGGCTTAAGCAGTCTACTCCGAGTAAAACTAGTGCTATCTTATCTGCCTTGCGACGGGTGGGTAATCCGTAGGTTAGCGGTACTAGTCGCACCATACCAGAATCAGGCGCCTGGCTAGGCTCGTCCCCATCCCTACTGCCTATGGCTGCTGCGCACCGTAGGAGCAAGCTGCGTGTATGGGCTGGGCACGAGACTAGCGCCTGGCCCTGAGTCCGTAATCCGAGCACAAGCAAAACCCTAGTCCCTATGAGGCAGCTAGGTTTAGGTATCTCAGTAATCCAATAGAGCTTGGAGACCTCAAAAATGATGCTAACGAAAATAGACCAAAACCAAAAATCTTTGAGAAAATAGAGTTTTCTAGTCACAGTATCTCACTCGGATATTCACTCTGGAAAACCCGTAAGACGAATTCAATCTCTTTTATTTGCTCACTGGCAAGACCTCGTTCTCCGTGCACATTTTCAGTATGGATGAAAGGCTTTATATCCGCAACTCGTAACTTTATTGCACTGTGCACGGCAAATACAGCCGGGGACGATAATACCCTACATCGGGACACGGGAGAACAGCTCGGGTGGACGTTCGAATTCTAAGCGGCAATGATTCTTAAACCCCATTGTATAGACCTGCTATTAGCTAAAGATAAGCAAGAATCCGCTGTAACTTGAACATTCGCCTCGCTGTTCTCGCGCATCCCCATAGTATTTTACGGCTGAGTAAATAAAGAGCGTCGAAGAAAGATAGAGGGCGTAGATGGTAGGACGAATATGAAGACGTGCTAGGCATGTATAGATCTCTTTTAGTGCCCAAGTTTGATAGAGGGTGCGTTATAAAAGTCTGACTTCGGCGGGTCGTTTACTTATATGCCGAGCTAGATGATCACGGGTGGATAATTTGTCATGATGCTAGTGCCATAAACATAAATGTTATTTTATCTATACTTCAATCTCCATGGGATCCCTATTAAACCCTTGCAACCCCTAGCCCATATAGCCATTGGCTAGGATAATAAGCGGAATGAGATATTGACCGCGCATGCAAGGATATGGATTCCATTTTTCTCTTGAATGATATGTATAATCAACGAGCAAAAGTTCGATCTACCCTTGACGATTAAGACCTGGTTTAATCTACCCTTCGGGTTTAATCTCCCTCCAAGACTCGCTCTTTTCTTTCTTATGTACCATGGCCTACACTTACATTTCTGGCCCTCCCAGGCTCCAGACAAAGGTACACTATTTGCAAGATTACCAGGCTATTTAGAGCAAGTACATACGCCCTTCATGCCTGCCTGTGGCCCCTGGTGCCCTCTGCTTAAGTGCAACAGTGGGCTACCTCTTTTCGCTTGGCCGCTTTTAAGAAACACCCCTATATACAAGATCTTATCAGAAAGGGACTGCTGATTTCTATGGATGGCGGCCATGACAGGGATGAATTGTGTTCGGGAGGGATACATTCTCATGGGGGTAAATTAAACCCAAAGGGTAGATTAAACCAGATCTTAATCGTCAAGGGTAGATCGAACTTTTGCTCATAATCAACGTTATCAGTACTAGGATATCTCCGAGTAAATTAAGGGCGTGACACTGTGACGCATATGATTGATTTGATGGTGATAATTCTTAAGCACCTGTTCCATTCCCAACAACCTCAGGTTAGGGTACTTTCAGTTACCCACTTTATTCTGTACCACCACATCAGAAACGTTAATTACTTCTTTTCTTATTCTGCTATCTCAGATCGCGAGATTATCCTAGGAGGGTTGCCGGCTGAAAATCAAATACCTAATCATGAGATATCATTGGATACACGCATATCCCTGCTTGGTAGCTCAACCCAAGGTCTAGGCCCCCACCACTTGTTTCCCTCCACAAGCTCGCTAAGCGGACAGAAATCCCACTATTTCGCAAGGTTTGCGATGTTGGGGGAGATTGTTTTTGCTTTTCAGAGCTTTGAGTTGGTTATTGCAACATCCGGCTAATCGCTTCACATGCCAATCTGCCGAGCAGCTGCATGTGGTGCCGCATTAGCAATTTTTTAGTCAAATGTTGATAAAAATAAGTATGGGGCTTCAACAACTAAGCTTTTTTGTACGCAGGGACACGGGAGACCAGCCCCTTGGCGACTACGCGGACATTCAATCCTTGAACCAGGTAACAACAAAACAATTCTACAGGCTCCATTCGGCCAAGATTCAATGGGCCGCTTTCCCGTGTTCCTCAGACAAGAGTAGGTTACCTACTCCAATTCCTCCAATCGCTGCGGAATACTGTGTGTCAACACCGCAATAACGTAAGGGTGATGGTTTGTTTGTTTCAAGGAGACACCTTTGGGCGCTATCGTTGATCTTTCAGCTCTAATGTCGGTGCATTTTTAATGATCAGGTATGCAGTTAATTGCTTGCTTACTTGCTTAGAGTTTTGTGATCCGGACAGAATAAAGACTGAGCCCTAGGCCTGTAAGCCCGGATACGATGTTTGAGGCTCAAGTGAGACTCAAGCTAAAAAAACAACCAGAGATCCCAAACAAGGACCAAGCCCTATCGGGGCTTCTCGGGAAATTTTCGGGGCTCGGGGGTGTTCGGAGCTTGGGATTCGGAATTCGGGGTTCGAGGTACTTCCTGGCCCCAAAAATATAAGCAGCAGTAGGAAGCCCTCTTTACGACCTTCAAGGATATGCATGCAGAGAATTCGAGACTTCTTAACTTGGGAAATCCCCCGAAGGTATAAGTAATTGTGTATAGCTTGCTAATAAAAGTAAGTATCCATTGGCTCTAAGTATTTGAACATTCCGTGACTATACATACACAAGCCCCACGCCGCATGCGCAGTGGCTGAAGTGGGGATGGATGCCCATTTTGCAGCAAGCTTAACCGATCCGAGTTGGATCTTTTCGGCCACGATCATCGGTGGAGGGAAAGGAAGATGATGGTATCGACCAGAGTTAATTGGAATACTGATCTCTGGCGGGGTCAGGGATAGGGTTCTAGAATTTAAGGAACCAATTAAGTGCAATTACTTAACAAACGTGCAGGAAATAACCCCAACCCACCCTGATTTTCTTGGTAAAAGAGCGTTTTTCACGACGATTCGCATATTGTTGCTTCAAATATATGTAGTTGATCGGGAGAGGAATGTAAGCTCCGGACACGTCAGCCCTATCGGTCACCCTCACATTGTGCAGGGTACGGCTTACAGTACGACTCGACAAAAGCTTCTCACTTGCTAAAATTATAACCAGGCTGGACAATGTCTTAATATCCACCAATCCGAAGATATTCCTTGCTGGTTTTGTTCAGCCGCGTCTGCTTCTGGAATAAACACTGGTTCGCCTCGGATAGTTGTTCGATTCTGGGCTTCAGCTGGCGATTAGACTCAGCCACTCTGGTGCACCCAGTATGCTGTATTTTAACGTCGAAAACCCAACCTTAACCCCGCTTCAAAACTCTATCCTTCAGTCTACACGATTCTTTGGTAACTCTCACCACTGGTAATTCATCTTTCATCAACTCAATGGCATCCGAATTTATACCCAAAATGGCGAAGAGGACAGCAACCATGCGTGCACACGCGGCGAAAATCAACGCTACCCGTTCATGGCCTTGGGTCATTATTCGAATACTTGAAATAATCCTTTGTGTCGCTATTCTAGGCATATCATTATATCTTCGATTTTCCTGGCATCGTTCCTCCCTTGCCCGTCGTGATGCTTTGCCAGGGCCGAAGGAAGACTACACCCCGCCTTGGTTTGATACAGATGATGATGATTTTGATCCTCAAGCGGAGGCCGATGATGATTTCAACTATCATGCGAGCAGCGGGGCAAAGGGGCGATGGGGATTCTCACCCTATGTTTCACTTGGCATTTTTATGGGTGGTGTAAGTAAAACCCTACAAACTCTACTTGGGAATATATCTAACGACAGATTGTATGGATTCCAGGCCCTAAGTTCACTCATTTCGTCGTTTTCAACACTCCTCCTCTATTGCTGTGATAGACTTAGCCTTAAATTTGTCTTCATATGGGATCTCTGCCTAGTGTTAGTCTGGCTCGCTGGTAACATCTTCATGGGCAAACTCATCACCGACAATCTGGGATGGGGATCACACCACTTTATCGCTGTTCTTTATAAGGCTGATTTCTTCCTCGCTATCTTTGTCGGGTAGGTTACCACGTTGTCTCAAGGAATTCATCAAGAATACACGTTGCTGACATAACTATCTGTTAGTACTTTGTTCGTCGTTTCCAGTATCCTCGGGCTCCGCTTGACACTGGCAGCCAGGAGGGCTGCAGGCGGGAAGTACGCTCCTATGACTATGGCCCCGCCGTACGTGGCATCACAGAAACGTGGTGAGACTGGCAGCACCTATACTGGTCCAGAATCTGGTGAAGTACATGATGGTCCCGATAAGCTCGCCTCGGAACACCATTCATAATGTTAGAATTGTGGGGATGGAGACCAGTTCGGGCATACGTTTAATTTCTTAAAGTTTTTTTTTCATCTAATACCAAAATGATTTTTTTTGTAGCGGAGTCTGGTGGTATATGCTTTCAATGTATTGTTTTTTGTTGCAAATTGACGATGAGTATAGTTTTAGTTCTCATAGTTTCTGTTTTAAGGTGTTTTGTGGTGGAGTCAATTAAATCGTGATTTCCACGAGCTGAGCTTCCTCAGTTTCTAAATTGTATCACCAAGCCCCTTGGTTGCGTAAAAGATTTAAAGTTCCGATCACTGGGGGTTTCCGCTCAACAAGAGGCGAAGTAGCCTCTTGTGGGATAAACCGTTAAAGCTGTCCCACACGCCCACAAAATCAAGCGTGGCACCAATTTTTCCGGCAAGTCCCTTGATAAGCGCAGATTCTTATCACGAGGGACACACTTATGCATTCCGGCCAATGGCAATCTTTCGGCATCGCTTAAGTTTCCCATCAACCGGAACTTTAGCTTTTTCTTTTGGGTTTTGTTTCAGCCACTGCCAGTTCTCTGTGTGACTTAATATAGAACTAGTGATGTTGTTTTCTGAAAGGGCTGCTGGGCAGTGTATGGGGCTTGCCGCCTCTTTCCTTCCTTTGCTTAGTTGCAGTAATCTATACGTATCCTTACCAGCAATCAAGTACAGGAGGGTCAAGTTAACATTTATGTATAACTTTCAGATACTGATCTATTGTAATCTGGCCTACTCCGTGATAGTTGCTAACGAATATGAGCGCATCTACTGGGTTAGAAGTAGGCTTCCTGGCTAAGTGTCAGTAGTAGACTCTAGACTTTAGTGGGAAGTCTCAGAGTTGAGAAGGGTTTCTAACCTGTGATTCCCAGGAATTCGGCCTTTACTAGAGTCAAGTCAATCAACCAATTAAGTCTTTGCCTCCTATTATCCAACATACTTGTTGAAGAACGGCTTCCTAATTCAGGACCGTGTGTGGATAAAGCAGTGAACAAAGGGAGACCCGGAAGCAGTGGGAGTTTTGACAATTCTTTGTAGTCGGGGGACTTAGCATATATAGTGGGCTCTAGAGCTCGCTAGTAGAAAAATCAATCAAGTCTACTATTCATGATACAGTACACTCGCCCTATAAGTATACTTTTTATAAGAATATTCTTAGTGGAGCGCTCTACCTCCCTAGTCCGTATTTGGTAAAGCTTCCCCTATAGGCCTTCTTTATTTGGTTAGACCACTCTTCTTATAAGAATATTCTTCTGCACTCTTGGCCCCGACAGTATTCTTATAGAGCGATTGTACTGTGCTAACCCAGGACTATTCGAGTGACTTTTCATGATTTAATTTAAACTTTTAGGCTCCAGTCAGATAGAGTGTCATATTTTAATTTTTCTATTCCGGATTTTTATGTGGTACCATAAAAGGTTCAGGTTGTGAAAATTCACTAAAATCTCCAACGAGATGTACTCCTACGACTAGAGGCGTATGTAACGCATAATGACTACCCTATTGGAATGTTGCACATGGTGCCAGTATTAAACTTTTGGGCTTACTATGGGCAAGAGCAGTTGACCCGGTGTTCTAATGGGTGAATACTTCATTGGGCTGGGGCTAGCTATAGAAGCGCCTACTCCTTTTCTTGACGATATAATCAGAGAAATCCAGACCGGTTAAGCAACCTGAATTCTACTGTATTACCCTCGTATTATTGAAACCCGTGGAATTCTCGGGATTTTGTTAAATCTGCGCATTTTCTAAACTTAATCTACTTGATTGAGTGATTGAAGTGAATTCCGCTGATGGTGAAGCAAGGGGGAGCTAATGATAAATGCATGCCTACAGATATACGTCAGCGATGGGGAGCATAGGCGACCTAGGATAGGCAATTCGGTGTCAACACGAACGGTTCCGCGAAGGTTTGGTGTGAATATCTCGGGGAGAGGTGTTGCTAGATCGAGTTTATAGTTTGACATTGAGAATTGACTTATCAGCTTGATCACACGTGGTCATCCATGGTAAATATAATCATTTTTTCATCAGGGTTTTCACGAGATAAGCACATGCGCATGAGATCACCCACAAAATTTCATCAACTGACTAGATGATGCCCGCTACTTTAGAACTATAACTTGACCACCTGAAATACCTCAAGTCAACCTCAACCTCTCCCCTCTCTTCAACCCACCGAAACCATTTGTAGTGATGATGTTCCCTAAATCGCTTATCATTATCTCCTTCATCTTGCTAATCTCCTATATCACACTTATATCCGCAAATTTAATAACACAGCGTGATTCTCCTAGCAACCGCTGTGGTTCCCAATTTGGTGACTATTCCTGCACTAGCATTGGCCAAATTTATCGTTGCTGCTCACAGCACAACTACTGTGGTGATACTGGGGATCATTGTGGAACTGGCTGTCAGCCAGCTTATGGAAATTGCAATACGGCTACAATCTCGACAGCGCCGAGCTCTGCCCCTGCTATCTCGTCTAGACCGAGATTGGGAAATGTTCCATATGGAGTGGATATTTACTCGTGCACAGCGAACGGCGTAATTGCATTGACTTTTGATGATGGGCCTTGGTGGTGAGTAGATTGGATTCCGTTGATTCTAGGCATGTGTGAGAGAGTGGTCGCTGACGAAGGCAAAGGTACACTGCCCAACTTCTTGACATCCTCCGTGATAAAGGTGTCAAAGCCACATTCTTCATAACGTAACTTAGCTCTGCTTTTACGCTCCTCCACTCCCGCCATAGCCTTTGACCAACCTCTTTTTCCGAACTAACCCTCTAATGCTTGTAACAGAGGAAATAATCTTGAAAAAGGCGCAATTGATGCCACTAGCCAGTGGTCTGCTGTCATCGCAAGAGCTTATAATGAGGGTCATCAAATTGCCTCACACACGTTAGTAAATTCTTATGCTACTGCTTTAGGCATCTGTGAAGAGTAATGAGCTAATGATGACGATTTCGTGATATCCAGATGGGACCATCCAGACCTCAATACTCTTTCCGAAGACGACAGGAGATTTCAAATGATTCGTCTAGAACAAGCCATGATAAAAATTAGTTCGTTCCTCTCTTCCCGGGTTTCTCTATTTTCCTCTTCCCGCACTCTTTCGGTTTCAGCCCCTTCACCCACAGTACATCTACTGAGCTTCCTCCGCAGTCGGAAGGTACTCGACATATATGCGCCCTCCGTATATTCGTTGTGGGAATTCTTGTCGAGCAACGATGGGTACACTGGGATACCACGTGATTATCTGGGATCTCGACACGGATGACTATAACCAAGATAGTCCCCAGTTGATTCAGAACTCGAAGAACAACTTTTTGGCTGCGCTGAATAATGCCGATCCGTCTTACAGGAGCTTTCTGAGTATTGCGTTAGTGCTCTTATATCGTTTTTATTCCTGCTATATCAAAGTATGGGTGAGTGCTGACTGGTGACGGGAGATAGGCATGATATTCATCAACAGACTGTAATCAATTTGACGAGCTATCAAATTGACCTTGGGAGGGCGAGAGGATATAGATGTATGTTTCCTCTACTCCTTGTTCTTCTTATGCTTCCTCCTTACTGTAGACTAACCCTGAACAACAGTTGTTAGACTTGGTGAATCTTTGGGCGACCCGGAGGCCAACTGGTATAGGACGCAATTGTAATAGACTAAGATGAAATTTGTCAACAAGTAGTTAGAAATTTGCTAGAGCAAAAGGTGCCTGGGGATTATTGCGCGTGTCACGATAACGAAATGAGATAAAAACAAAGCACCGAATTTTGCAACATAAATGAAAACCCTGGAGATGGATAGCAGATTACATTACTCCACGTGATATAAAGAGGCAAGGGAGTCGCCCGAACTCCTGTGCCATGCATATGAGGATGATAAACCAAAATCTTTACAAAAGAAGTCAATGAGATACCAAGCACTGTTACAAGAAAAATGCAGCCCCAACCACCACCACAAAACATCCAAGGTGCAGAAGTTTTCCCGAGACCGGCATCGGCATGGCCGACGACCCGCTCGTCTTTGTAGAATTCACCCCATTCAGATCCACAATTCCATCTGCACCACGGGAACTCGTGGTTGAAGCCGAGTCGGTGGTGATTTTTTTATCTGCATCATCAAACGGATACATGACCCCAATTTGTAAGAATGGGAACGAAGCGGTGACGTTGATGTTTGGACACACATCTCCAATGCGGTCAATGACGTCTCCTGTAGTAGCATTTTCGCCCTGGAACATGCCCGTGATGATGACCTCCATCATCTCGGATTGCATGAAGCATGACGCTTGCTCGCAAAACGTCTGGTTTCGGGCTATGGCTTCTTCTTTGGTGAGGTGAGAGTAACGAGTTGCCTCAGTAGATGGCCAGGTTGTGAGTTCTGTTTCGGGCTCGGAGATAGAGCAGTAGGAGGTTGTATTGCTAATAACGGATTGGTGGTTAGTGTCATCTGAGCACCCCGGTAGCACAATCGCGTGGGGAAGGGGGGGACGGATATTCGCGGCGTACTTACAGATCCTGTATACATTTCTCCCAAAAGATCCAATCTAACCACTGGTACTCCGTATACGCATAAGCGCCACCAAATTGTAATACATCAACCCCAGCCTCCCCACCCGGTAGTTCAAACTGCTGCAAATAGATATCCGGCTCTTCGTTCCCTCCCAACGTCACATCGCCGAACAGTTTGCTAAAGTCGTTTTCACACGAGCCCACTAGGTTCTCTCGCCACTGCTGCAGAGACGTGAGACAGTCTAAGCTGCAGATGTCACGGTATAGTGTCGTGAATGCAGTTTGGGAGATTGAGGTTGAAGTTGTAGTGGTGTAATTTACTAGCGTGGGTCCGACGAACATTAGTGAGTTTGAACAATTCACGGAGGCCGAGTATGCTGCTGCACAGTCATCTGAGAGGGTGCCTGGGGGGATTATGCCGTTGAAGGATTGGCCTGTAATGGTGATCCCGTTCGACGGAAAAGTTGAGTTGAAGGAGAAGAGAGCGGTGGTGAGAGGAAGAGTCACGAGCGTGACTGTGAGAAGAAAGGAGCGTGGGGATAACATGGCGGTTTTTTTTCTGGGGGAGGATTGTGTTAAAAGAGTGACATCCAGTATCTATCTGCCTTGTGGGGGGGGAGAAAAGGGAGGAGAGAGTAGGAAGGGGAGGAAAAAAATGACCCCGAGCTTTGTGTGGAGTCGCGGTAAACACCAAGACGGCGGATGAGTGCATCTCTCCGCGTTTCCCATTCAATGCCCACACGTGAGGCAAGGTAATCCCTGTCTAGCAATTTGAAAGGGGCATAATAACCGGCGCACGGTTGAATGAGGCTGGGCAAAAACAAACATGTGGCGGGAGTGGCTTCGTGATGGTCTTGGCGGTAAATACCCATAGATCAATGACTACTTCAGCAACTTAAGAGCATCAGTTGAAATTTCACAGCAAGGGTAAGTGAGCATAGAGCTTTCTACTAAGTCTAAAATCTAGAAAGCTCGAGATCACTAAATGTAGCTTCAAATCATTAAGTGAAAAATCTGCTATTTCGCTCCCAAGTAGGAATCAAGAACTTTCGGATCAGGACCTAGCCTATAAACCCCCTGCCCCGAAGCAAACAGAACACTAACCTCCTCACTTCCGCAGGTACAACAAAACCTGCATCGCAGTTGCATAGATGAGATATTTGACATAAGGGTTCAAACCTTTGATACCCGCGTTAGACCAAGTCATTCTAAACATAGCAAATGGTATCGATATTTCTTTTATAGCAGAACGAGCTGCCTGTTGTACACTGGCCGGAACCGATTTGTCATCTACTAAAGTATTCCAATACGCTTTAGGTCCACCCCCTGCTGGATGATGTATATAACTAAATGGTTCAGTTCCCACAGTAAACCAAAGTTTCTCTATCACTTCTCGACGATAATTAAGCTTTATACCAGCTGTCTCAAACGCCTCTGAGATAGCACTGATCGTGGGATCTTCGGGCATGACGGACCGATTGATCTCCGCATTAAGGACGGCGACAAGAGCATCCTGGGCCTCCTTCGATAAAGCATCGATTTCAATAGTGGTGCATAGTCCAAGTAAGCGCGGCGGCTCCAGGGCTGGGGGCAGCGTTTGTACCGACTCCAACGATACAACTCTATCTAGTAGATCCTCGATTATCCTCTGTTGCGCATTAATGGTATCTGCCATGGCTGTAATCGAGGTGGATAAATGAGTGATATTTGCAGAATCGCCGACAGGGCCGGCGGGGCCCCTAGGTCCCACGTCGCCGTCACGCCCAGGACGACCATCACGTCCTGGTGAGCCATCACGACCTGGACGACCGTCACGCCCGGGAAGACCATCACGTCCTGGGGCGCCTATGATAATCAGCATGAACCGGAAGTATACCACCTTAGCCAGTGAGATCCCTGATCAACAAGACCTGCTCTTGTTTCAGATCAGACGCTCTATCTCTCCTGGCCAAGGACTCAAAGTCTTGGCAATGGGGCCATTGCTAAGGAAAAGACCATATTGATTACTGAGAATCAGCCGCGTGACATACCTGTTGGTCCGATTTCGCCTCGTTCCCCACGGGGGCCAGGAGGCCCTTGAGGCGCAGCTCTGAGTGAAGAATCCATCGATTGAGATTGACGATAGTGAGGATATGAGGCTTTCAGGTTAGATGAGATTCCGGTGGGTGTGAAACCTCATTGAAGGCAACATTTAAGTACTCGTATCTATGACTTTCAGGCCCATCATCCGACCGATTAGTGGTTGGATAGGCTTAGGTAGATCAAAATGTGATACGGCTGCGATGAAAAGATTTAGCGATTCCAATCAAGTCGCAATACACACCCACACCCACTCTTGGCCAATAAACCAAGCTTTGTGATAAATATAGTTGATTGGGGTTGAATAAAGTGTGACCAGTCAGAACAACTTGCATAAGGCTTGCATCTTGGGTTACCCCAGCAAAGTACCAAAGTCTATTCCCAAGACATCACTGGTAGTAACTGGCGGGCAAGCCGTGAGCGTGACGACCCTAAGACAGACCATTATTAGATGATTTTTCGTGCCAGTCGCCAAGATCGCCATGGAGGCTGTTTTGCAAAATGTATTAGTAGTGGGGTAAATAAAAATAAACCTTGATATAACTACATTTATCGTATTGGATGAGTCAATCGAGGGATCGGGAGTTTCTGCCCAGGAAAAA
The DNA here is from genome assembly GCA_038503065.1 of Paragyromitra xinjiangensis. Classification (NCBI taxonomy): domain Eukaryota; kingdom Fungi; phylum Ascomycota; class Pezizomycetes; order Pezizales; family Discinaceae; genus Paragyromitra; species Paragyromitra xinjiangensis. The sequence goes on from JBCAMK010000004.1 coordinate 247,622, forward strand.
ACCAAACATCCCTCCAAAAGAAAAGCTTCCTTATCGTGAATGTTGCGTATGTGTAAATTTCACAAAGCTTCACAGTAATAGCGAATGTGTGGGCCCAATTTGCATACAGTTAGCTCTCGGAAGACATCCTGAAACCTTCAGAGGGTGCCCGCGGCATTTCCCGGTGGCTGGGGCTATTAAAAATCGGAGCATAGATTATTTTTATACCAGAGAGCCTCGTCTTAGCTCGATATGCAAGATCTGTTGCCCTAGATCGGTCAGATTTTATAGGAAGAGTTTAATCAGACACCCGCGATTCAACCAAGCTATCCATGTGGAAGCATAGGTAGATGCAGTTTCTTCATCAAAAGTGACGAACCAATCAGTCGCGTCACGTGGTCTTCGGGAGGAAGGAGTAGCGGTGAAAGGCAAACATACGGTGAAGATGGGGGAAACCCCACCCTAGCTTATACTTAGGACCATTATCCCTACAGTTCGGTTTGCCAAAATGTCCCCCGTGGCTCTAGCATCTGATTTAGCCCTTTCATTGCGCCATATAATTGTCTAAGAAAATTAATATCCTTTAAACAACAATTGAAATTTATTCACAGCTAGTAAAAAAGTATAGCTATAACAGCCGATATCTATAAACAACGTAATGTAGCGCCATATTTTAAATCCTTATATACTTGTATGAAACCAAGATCTACTTTACATAGAAAACCCTCAGAACGCCGTTCGTATAATATAGACAAATATATATAAATAAAACCGATGAAGTCGCCTCACCGAGTAGAAGATGGGATGCTTTCTCTTAACATTTCGCCCAACAGTCCCTCCCGCTATCATACCTCTTCCGAATTTAGCATCTCTTGCGCCATAACTTTACTAACTCGTTTCCCCCTATCCACCGAAAACCCCTCCGCTAGGCGGACCTGCCTCGCCTGCATCTTAGCATTTTCTCCTCTTCCCACAAGAGGCTCCCTGTCCACTCCAAAGTGCTGTTTGCCGTCCCGCCCAAAATAAACACCATACCCGTACTTGTTTCCTAGCCGGTTTAAGAAGTTTGCGCGCTCCTCAGGATTCATGGCTTCAGTCCCCGCGACGTCGTCGATAGCGTTTGACGCATAGTACGTCGACATCTCAACTGCAATGCTGGTTGGCAGATTCGAAAGGAAGTTTCCTGGTCTGTATATGTAGGTGATAGTACCAACAATAATGAATAGTCCTAGGATAGCAACAGAGACGATAAACATCCCCTGTGACATTGCCATCCTCCTCTCGCTTAGCTGCACTTGTCCTGCCACAATTGTGCCGTGGACAGGACTAAATAGACCATCACTGTATCTTTGCAGGAAGATGGAAAAGAGCAATTTATAGACCTTTTCCAAGGCTCGACCAGAAACAGCCGGGTCTGGAGGCCAGGTGCTATTCGGCTTATCGCTCCCGGGTAGGTTCCGCATGAGGTAGTTAACCCAGTCGTATGGCTTTGGGTCGTTGCGGACGTAGCGTGATACCGCCCCTCCCATCTGATCATCGACGTTGTTGTCGTCATCACTAATGACCTGGTCGAATAGCGAGACGAACTGCGCGGCAGTAGTATCGCTGAAGAAGTCATCTGGGGATTCCCATTCACCGGTACGATTATATCCAAGGATTGTGTTCTGCTCGTCGACCCGGACGTCAAAGATCGCCGTCTGGAAATAACTCTTACACACAACCGCAACATGGCTTGGTGGCTCGGTGACTCCCAGTATTGTGGTTGGATCATTCCCGTCTTGGTATGGGACCTCCACGACCTTTGTTTGGATCCACCCTGCCGTGAAATATCCCGGGCACTGCCAGTTCTCACTCCCGTACCTGAATGTACCCATGAAATCGATATAACCCCAGCCAGGCACGATTGGCAATTCCGTACGACCAGTACCATCGTTCCATACGGTTAACGTTTGGTCGAACTCGCCAAGATTGCCGGTATACATTACAGCATTGTATGTGCCGTTTTTAACCCCATCCGGTGTCTGACATTCTTGCCACATATCAAATGCATAGTCACGACCCACATCAGGGACGGCTCCGGTACCGTTACTGCTGCCGTTGGACCCGGGGGTATTATTCTTCCACTGGCGCTTCATTAAGGTCTGATTCTCGGGCATCTCGTTGCACTTAATATCGACGCCAAACCCCCTTGTCGAGCCTTCACGCACTTTTCCATGGAGTTTAGGATCAGAGCTATCAAATGGGAGGAAATAGAATTCATCCGATGTCCATTGCGGGAGTGACAAGTTCTGTGAAACATTCGCAAACGCAACATAGAATAGCTCCAGCTGCCGGATGTCGCTGCCGTTGTAGTGGGCGGTGTCAAGGCTTACTCCCCCCTGCGGCAGACCAAGCTGGACCGAGTTAATGCTCACATTACCTGGCTTCATAACTTGGCTCAGTGGCTGTTGGAAGTTGGTTGCTTCCGCCCGAAGGATAGTTTTATCGTTGAACAGTGCACCGAATGCAACAGCCAGGAGGTTGGATCCAAGCGCCATCATGGAGAGGGATGCAAGAAGGAAATGACGTGCCCGAAAGGAGCGGTATCCTACAAAGTGGGGGGGCTTGCAGTCATAATTGACAGTGAGAGATTTAAGTGGTGAGGAGTTTCCTTTGCTGAGTTCTTGGTACGGCATCACGAGTGCGGTGTAGCGCGTGATGAGAACCCAGAATGGCTCGATGAAAGTTGCAATAAATGTGGGGAGGTAATTGTAGACTATGTTGTTCTGGAAGCTGTTACCGATAACGGGGAGACCTTAAAAAGTCGAATTAGTGACTTAGTCGAGTGATAATTTATGATATAGAGAACTCACCATCCCAGTTCCTATCAGAGCTATACAGCCATCCCAGCAACACTGCCAGCGCTAAAAACAGAAAACATACAGCAAACCCCATGACAGGATGCAGTTCCCAGTGGCTGTCGTTCTTGTCCAGTGCCAAGCTTTCGATATGCTGCGCCGCATTATCATTATCTGGCAAGCGCCATTCCTGGTCTGCTGCCTCTTTCGGTATTTTGTAGACAGTCGGGTTGAGTTTCATCAACCTATACCCTCCGGTGGAGAGAGGCACTATTTGGTACCTCCTATCGCTCTTGCGTAATGTCGAAACTAGCTTCTCCTCACCCATCCACTCGAAGTTCTGTAGGTCTGAGATCACACTCGGGGAACCGGCGATAGCACTCATGCCGGCAGCGATAGAAGATGGATCATGAGTGAGGTTGCAAGTGCGCCTCCAAGTAGTATAGATCAATCCGAATGACAGAAAGAGAAGGATGCCAAGTGCGGCTTCGATAAGACGCGCAAAAACAGGGTCGACGGTCACAGCTTCAATCAGGAAGGTACGCTCAAACGATGGGTCTTGAGCGGCAGATGGGTGAACGGCCGATAGTTCGCCAACCACAGCCATAGCAAAAAGAAGACTATAAGCTCTTGCGAACATTTCCCCTAGCTTTGTTGAGTCTAGGAGTGATCCCAGATCACCTTCCTTCTCTCCCGCAAGACCGAACCCAGTAAGGCCATGGATGTTGTAGATACCAACCGTCTCGTTGAACTTCCTACCCAGCTGGAATTGGTGATCCGGTGGTGCAAATGGATACTCTCCTACAGCGTTGGGATATATCGCCACATCCATCGCACTCGTGCTTGCTGCGTTTATCCCAATCGACATCAAATCCCCGAAATATGTCCCATTAATATCCGTGAACACAGTCTTTTCCCCCAACGGCTCTTCATGCAACACTGCTCCTGTCTTCGCCTGTACTGTGACCTTCACCGACTGCTGTTCGTATACCGGCTCGCAGAATATTACAGCCCAGTCGGTGCTATACCACTTCACTAAATTCCTCTTGTTGATCTCAGCCAAATCTTCTTGCCGCCAAACCAACTCCTTTCCCCACAGCGCCATGAATGTGTTATTATTAGCACAGTGGGCGTCTGTGGAGCTCAGGGTATAATCATCCACCATACTCCCTGGCGGCACAAATCTAGGATTCTTCCCATGGCTCACGAATAGAGTATTCCAATTCTTTTCGAATAGGAAAACTTGATCGTAGGGGTATGTTTTGCGAGTCAGGTTGTATGAACAGTCTTTCGCCTGATTGGTGAATAGAAATGAGCTTGGTCCATCAAGAGTATTACCGTCCGGAAATGCCTGGATCGTCGCCGGCGCACATTTCAAGTCTGCCGAGAGGCGGGTAGAGGTGCCAGTCCAGGTCTCATTGGACCTGATCCCTGCGTTTTCTGTAGGGCGGAATGGAAGGATTGCATGGCTTGGAGTTGCGAAGGGGGGGAGGCTGGCGTTGAAGTAGGTGTAGTCATATGCAATGAAGGTGAAAGCTGCTGAGAGATTCTTGTCTTGGCTTGCCGATGGGACGATAGTAGATGCCACAAACGGAGCGGCGATAGTTCTGGGTACGATATCCATGCTGAAAATAGCAGCTGACAGTGGACTGATGGAGAAAAATATCAATACCAGGATTGTCCCAGAGTAAAATACGGCCCAATGTTTCCTCCTGAATGCAGTGATGGGAACACTCGCAACGAGACTATAGGGATAGTTCAGCAGTAGTGAGTCCCGCGCTAGGGCTCCACTGGGTTTCGATAATTGATAGTATGGTTCCAGCCGTTTGATATCATGATCCACCCAAGTCCACAGTAGGCCGTAGAGAACTGACACGAGCGTCGGAAGATACTGATACGCAAATTTGGCGCGTGTTGAAAGTGACTCTGGCTGACCATCCCCACTATTGACATCCCCAAAAGCGAGCCCACCATTTTTTCTAAAGGTCTGGAAGAGTACCTCGATAAGGATTATGAAGAGAATAGATATCCACGTAAAGGTTATGAGGAATGGTCGGCCAATTACCGAAGGCTTCCAGTTTTCTTTAACTTTTACGCCTAGCGATTGTCAGTCGAGACATGTAGTTATAGAGTTATGAAATCAGTCGACGGACCTCTGAATTTGGTGTCGTAAGTCTCTAAGGTAGGCGAGGGTATGCATCCTACATGGGAAGACATGTTGATATATACCCAGAAGCTGTAGTTCGGTGAGCTAACTTCAAGAGCCACCCATTAATCGAAATACTTCCTATCCACGATCTCGGCCTGAAAACTTTATTCTTGAAAAATAAGGGGCATCAATCACCTTCAATTTTCAGGATTACCCCTAAGTATTTGTTCCAACGGCGGGGTTATATATATTCATAGCCACGTCGACCAGGTGCTAGAACGCCTATGGTAATTCGAAAGGTAAGGGACAGAGCCGCATGCAGTCTCAAATATAACGCTTTTAATAAACGCCTATCAAACGCCTAGAAGTAAAAGCCAATTACAATGCCGGAGAAAACTCTTGTTCGCTGGAGAAACCTTTGTGCTGAACCGCGAAAGCCTAAATTCAAGAAACGAAGGCAGTGCACCAATGCACTGGTAACATTTTGTGCCACCGGAGAGAGACCGCTATCAGGATCGGTATAAAAATAGATCTACACCGACTGCGCTTACCGGAAGTGTCCAGCATCTCTGATTTAATTAGATCCACGTGCGTCCCATGATCGTGAAATCTCTGGTCCTTCATGGGACAAGCCCCCCCAAGCATTTCTCCGGAATGATGCAGATCGAGAAACTGCTAAAGCTGCTTAAACCCTAACCCACAAAATAGCTGTGGGGTTCTTGGGATCATGGACACATGAAACACCGTCCCTGCGCATTTGTACATGAATTCATGCATGTCGACCAGGGAACGTTTCGTGCGCCAGTGATACCAAGCTCTGTAGCGCATGTAGATACTCACAACTCTTCCATACACGTCCCATCACGTCATGCCCTGGAGCCCTAAACGCGTCTCCCCGCTTCCCCATGGAAAATAAGGATAATATTTCATTCAGTCGTAATAAGATTATCCATCTTTCCCTCACCACGCTATGCAAAAATAAGAAGAAATAGATCAAAACAAATAACTCCTAAACCATCCCAATTCTCTGGCGACTAGACTCCCCATCCCAAAATGTGGCAGGGCCTTTAGTATCCTTAGCTTCACCACTTTCTTGGCTCTTCACGGGCTCCTGATTTTTCGGATCTTCCTGGCTCCCCACAGCCCCTCGATCCTCCAAAATCTCTTGGCTCTGCATAGACCGCCTCTTTCCCCTCATCTTTGCAATCTTTCTCTCCCCACTCTGAACCTCCTCGGTCGCGAATCTATTTGCTCTCATCTTCGCAATCTTTCTTTCTGAAGCCGGGACGCGCGAACTCCCTGAACTCTGGGTTTCTTGGGCAGCCTGATTTTCGTCGGGACCAACGTCTTCCTCGGGATTGTCGTCCTCATTCTGCTCATTTTCGCACTTAGCCAGAGACTCGAGGTACTCCCTCCTCCTAGGCCCCGCGTTGATCTTGATCGTATCAAAAGAAACCATTGGGGCTTGTGTATCAATTGGAACGTCTTGAGTAAGGAATTGATTATTCCTAGTGCATATTGCCGCATCCGTTATAACAGCGTTAACTTTCGGTGGTGGGCCCAAAGTGATCACTTCCATAGCGTTTTTGAATTCGTCCTTATGGCCCTTCGGAAGAACAACCTGCATAGCCATTACCGCTAAGTAACTGGAGAGCGAAAAAAACGTCAGTCCTGTCATTTCGATGATGAGGATGGCGAAAGTAGTGAACACACGTTTTCGTCCCGGATGTCGCTAATTCGTAATGCACAAGTCTCACGGTCGAATACTTTTTGAGGTGTCCAGATTCGGGCATCCAGTGCAAGTCAGGAGCAATAATGGCTAAACACATGAGTCAGCTGTTTGCGAGGCATGGCAAGTTTAGAATGAGGACAAACCATGCATCGCGTGCTTTTCATCCGATACCATCAGCTTGCAAACTACACCACCATCCTGGTCCCAAAATCTGATATCCACAACCTGCAAAATAGGATCAGGAAATAAAAGTGTGCAAGGCCCATAAGCGCGACAGATATTTCTTATAGGGTGTCGGAATGGGAGGGCGGGGGGTATCCAGCCTTTACACTTTGTTTGATCGGTTATTGGTAATGCCATTATTAGAAACAGGGATGATATCGTGTGGCCTTGACGCGAGGAAGCTTAGCAAGACGTGAGAGAGGAAGGATAATAAGATGCTGCAGGATAGTGGTTTCTAGGGGCGGGATGTGAGGATCTTATATCTAGTCTCGTGAAGGTCCGTGCGGCGATTCACCATCCCCTAACCCTATCCTGACGTCGCTGATAAATGGATATAGGAACGAACGAATTCGAAATACTAAACCGTCATCCTAAATATTTGATATTGGGTACGTGTACTGCAATGCTATCGACTCCATCATCTCGTCTGATCCTTTCCGACCTCATACTCCAGTTATCCGAGCTTAGCAGGAATAACACAAGCTCACCTGCCCCACCTGCCCCACCTCCAGAATCCGATGCCTCTGCCGAACCCACCCCCAACCCTCTTAAAGCACTTCCAAAAGAAGTACAACAAATAATTGTAGCACTCGAATACCTCATCCCCTGTGGTGTAACCACAGCGCTTGACGTCCTAGATAAAGGTCTCGTAACACGATACACCCTCAAAACCGAGGACAAAGCTAGGGAGAAGGAGGAGGGGCAGGAGGAGGGGCAGGAGAAAGCCGAGGAGAAGGCTGAGGAGCAGGTCGAGGTACCTGCTGCCGAACGAGAAATACCAGGTTCCCCAACAGGTTCGGGTAGTGAAATTAGTGACATCCGTGAAGAAGCAGAAGAAGCAGAAGCAGCAGCAGAAACAGTAGAATCAAACGACTCATCAACCCCAGCACGCACTGAAAAGTACTCTTACTACGTTGGGTCGGAAGAAATACCTCGTTCAAGGTTCTCAAAGAAACCAGCATATCCCTCCTCGACTTATCATGTTCTCCTGGATGCGTGGTATTGCACCTGCCCGAAATTCTTCGATTCTCTTGCCACCAAGCCTAAGCCTGTGGCTACAAGTGCATGCCCGGAACTGACGGATAAAAACAAAAGGGCAAGGAGACGATGGGAAAAGAAGGAATTCGAAAGGGTATGGGATCTTCTGAAAACCCACAATTGGGTATGGGGAGGTAGGATGATGGGGGTGCATGCCCCGCCAATATGTAAACACCTATTAGCGTGTGTATTAGCGGAGAACTGTGGCAATTTGTTTATGCCATTTGTTAAAAGGGTGGAGGTGGATTTGGATGAGATGGTAGGGCTAAGTGTTAACATATTGAGGGTGGGATGATATGTCGGAGAGTTAGTGATTAGCGCTATCAGCCAACCACTACATGTATCTCAGCATATAACACTGATACAGTGTTTATATTCCTTACAGTCGCCACACCGGCATGTAATTGATACACCTTGTAGAGCTTATGGGTCTCATAGACGAGCACCTCCTACACTTATCTTCCTTTCAGTTCCCATGTGTTTGCGCGATCGATCAAAAAACTTCACTCCAATTTCTTATCTCAGGCCCTTTGATATGGCGCCCACCTTTGGTGGAGTCTGTTTGGAAGATCTCTTGATCTTAGTCAGTACGGGCTGTATCTAATATACAGATATCAAATCCAGAAGCACTCTGCCTGATAAGAAGTGTCATACAACATAATGAAATCTTTGGATATTTCAGTGGCTACGGGGGTAGCAAAGTATAGTAAAATTATATGGTTTTATCTATGTATATAAGATACTCATTGCAGCTCCTACTACATGAGATCTTATCCATTGACAATAACTCACACACAAATTACATTATAGGCGGTACAAAAAGCTATCTGCTTCATTTATGTTGTAGAAGCCACCCTTCTACAGACAATTTGTCCCTTCATTCACTCGACCATCTCAACATCCTTACTCTTCTTCTTCTTAGTCCTTTTCCCCTTCTCCGTCTTTCTAGCTTTCTTCACCTCCTCGTTCTCCCCGCCTTTCTCCGTTTGCTTCACCTTCTCAGTGTTCTCGGTCCTTTTCACCCTTTTAGCTCTCCCCAGTTTCCCCCCTTCTTCCACCACATCCATCTCTTCCATTTTCTTAGTCTTCCCCACTTTCTCAGCCTCCTTTACTCTCTTAGTCTTCTCCGTCCTTTCTGCCTGTTTTACCCTTTTGGCCTTCTCAGCCTTCTCCCTTTCTTCCACTTGTTCCGTCCCTTTCGCCTTCTTGGCTTGTTCTGGCTTCCTCCTTTTTCCAGTTTGCTCTATCTCCCCGATATCCTTGGTATTCCTCACTTTCTCTTTCTCTTTCCCCTTTCTCCTATCAATTTTTCTTGTCTCCTCCATCTCTTCTGCAATAGTGACTTTCTCTGCCTCTATTCCATTGGCTTTTCTTGCCCCTTTTGTTCTCTTCGGTTTTTCTGTCTTCTTTATCTCTTTTCCCTTTTTATTACTCTTCGCTTTCTCCGTTTCCTTGGCCTTCCCTGCTTCTTCCGCTTCCCTTGTATCCTCCGTCTCCTTTCCCTTTTTACCACCTTCCGTTTCTCCCATCTCTCTTTCCTTCGCCTTCGCCTTCCTGGGATTCTTGACCTCGCTCTCTCTTACATACCACCTCCCAACCAAAAACCTATACGGCTCCGCCTCACCAAACAACGTAACGGGAAACCAAGGTCTATCATAAAATAGTGTCAACCCCTTCTTAATAGCCCCTACAATCCTATTAGTTACGATAGCCTTCACTTTCCCCTCCTTTCCATCCTGATTTTCGCCCAATCCTTTCACAATGCACATTTCCCCATCTCGCAAGAACTCTTTCACAACTATGCGGAATGCCGGTTTATTTTTATCTTCAGCGAATACACTCCTAAGCGTGAGTTCCTTCGAATCGTGTTTCCACCACATAGCAGTCTCTGCGAGCCCACGCTCGAGGTATCCACGACGGGGAGGGGAGGGTGGTGGAGGCGTAGGATCTCGCGGAATGACCAGTCGCTTGTGGTGTGTCAGGATATTGATCATGCCGGGTTTTAGTGGTGGTTGCGGGGCGGGCTTGGGATTCCTGAGGCGGAGACGTATTGAATCTAGAGTCATTAGCGGGCGAGGTTTTGAGACTCTAGGTTGAGAAATGTCTGTAGGTGCTTGTGATAGGGGTGGCGCTTCTGCGGGTGGTGCTAATGCTTCGAGTCTGTCCCTGCGGGCCATGGCGTCGATATCCTCTGCAACTTCGTCGCCACTTGAAGAAGCATCGAATATTCTCTTTGGTACTATGGTGTAAGGTATCCGGCGTTTCTTAGCTGGAATTAGCGGGGAGTCGGGATCGTCTTCTATGGCATCTTCTATAGCGTCTTCCTCGACAAAGGTCTTCTGCTTCTTTCGCACCTGCTTCGACGGCTGTGTCGGTGACGAATCAATTTCCAAGATTTGCCTCTTCTGTGGTGGTTTCGATAGCTGCACTAGCTCTGCGGGTGAATCCGAATCTTCAATCTCATCCTCAGAATCGGGTACGACAGTCAAGGCACCCAACCCCGCATACCTTCCAGACCTTGGAAGGGTAATCGTGTCCGCTTGTCGTTGATCTTCCTGTTGCTGCCGTTTTGGCGGAGGTGTGTCTGGGACGAAATTAGGGGGCGAACTGCTTCGTGCGCGTGGCCGTTTGTTCAGTGATGCAGAGCGCACCGGTATTACCACCGCAAAGGACGCTCGGGACCTATCGAACTGTAGTTCCTCTGGAACCTTTGCTGAGGGTTCGGGGACTCCCGGTGTTTTATCTAATGAAACCTCACTGTACGTGGCGGTTGCTCTTTTTGACACTCTGATGGGGGTTTCTGTGGCTTTTTGCTTTCCTTCTGAGGGTTTTTGGGGTTTGAAATTTAGCGTTTTAGAAACTGTAGACCCCCTAGTAGTTGAGGATGACAATGATGCTGTCAGATTTAGAATATTTTGAAAACGTGACCCCGCAACTGATGAATCTGCATTTTGTAAATCCGACTGCTCCGGTTCCCGAGCTAGTGTCGGTGTTGATACTCGACTATCCGTTCCCCGTTCTGGCATTCGACGCCTCCTGGCAGTGACTAGTGGAAGGTCAGGACCATCTTCAATGACAGCAGATGCTGCAGGAATGGGCTGCAGAGGTGCACTAAGGTTTACACGACGCTTCCTCTTACCTGCTACTGTCGCCGAAGCGAGTAGATCTGGATCTATCTCATCCTGAAAACGCGATGGTTTCCGGAACTGTAATCCCGCCATCGGTGTCGGTGTCGCAGCTTCCGCCTGGGCCACATAACGACTTGCTAAAGCTCTACTCGCCGAGGCCGAAGACGGCTCAAGCTCTAGTGTATTTTGAAATTGTGGTGTCTTTGCAGCTCTACTCGTGCTCCGAGTAGAGAATGTTGGCGGCTTTCGAAACTGAGGTTGTCCTGTCGTCTGAGCTGAAGTTGAGGTTGAATAACGGCTACCCACAACCGAAGCAGATTGTAATCGTGAGGATTCATTGCCGGGAGTGCTCTTCTTCCTCTCTTTCCTTTTCCCTTTCTCTTTCGCTGCTGGTTTCGACGGATTCAACGAAGCAGCAATCAAATCTGGATCTATCTCATCGAGGAAACGAGAGCCCTCTGCTGACTTACTCCCGGAGGCAGATGACGGTGGTTCGGGGGGTCGAGGTTGGGCTGGGGCCTGAGCTCTAGGGGTCGATACTCGCTTTGATGATGTTGATGTTGTGAAGCGCGGTGAAGGTCTGAATTGGAGTGTTTGAGGAGCGTCATCTAGATCTTCGATATCATCCAGGTCTATAACGTCATCGAATTGCTTTTGGGGCTCCCTATTGATGGGAGGCCTGCGAGGTTTCTAGAGCTCATTGTAGTCAGATATTGAGCAAGAGCAGAGGTTAAATAAGGGAAACGACTAACAGGTGGCATATTGTTTGGGCTTTTCCAAAAATTAAGTCTTCCAGAGAAATGGTCGCCGCTGTCAGAGGCACGACAACACCCAGTGACTCGAAACTAAAGCAAAAAACGAATGATGGCGGCGAGATTCGAACTCGCGCTCTTTCGAATTACGGTTTCTGACAAAGTCCTAAACGTAACGCCTTAGACCACTCGGCCACGCCACCTGTTGATAATTGTAGTTGTCCAAAGTTATATGTATTGTTTCGCAGAGCGCCAAAACATTCCTTTAACCCCACCAGGCGAAAACGGACGACGCTAGGCATAGCCTCTCAGAATACAGTTTACAAACCTAATTGGCGATATAATACACCCGACCTAGCAGTAACTACGACGCAATACTATTTTTCATCCAGAAAGGATATCAAGCAAGTATTCCACTGCATGGCCAAAAATAGCTAACAAGGCTGTGGTTCCTGGTTGGCATGAGGCTCTGCGAACTTGGGGTCGGAACTTGCCGCTGTCAGGTTCAGACCTTTTCGGCAACGATCGCCCCCGCCTCAGTGATCCCGGACGAAACGGTGCGCACATCGCCATATTGTCCATCGTTCGTACTCGTCAATTGGATTTGCCAGCTGTTTCTTGTCTGGCCCTACTGTTCGCAACATTGACCGCATCGTCTCCGCAAACTCTATCTTCAGCCCTATCGTTGCTGACAGTTACGGTTACCCCACCTCACAATGCGTCACCCGAAAAATCAACAGTCCAACATCTCGCGGGATTGACACGTTAATACACCCCTATCGCATGACAGAAACGGAAACAGAATGTCTTTGGGTTAAAGGAACCTCTGGTCAACTCTATAAACCCAGACGCCGGCATTTCGCTACGCCCGACACGCGATCAGCTTTACCTTTTACCCCTCTATCCTCACTTGCCTCTTTTTCCCAAGAGAGAAGTTTATCCGTCACTAACACTATTATAGTTCCGGTGTAGAAAAGATGAGAAACTATTATTGACATGGCCATGAAGAGATTACCTGACTTCGTGATCAGGACTAGGGACAGCTCATTTCAACTCTAGCCGAAAACGTCAAGCTTCATCAGTCACCAGATGACCCAGAAAGGTATATGCTACAATGCGAATATCGCATCCTAGCTCTTGCGCTACGCCAAAGCACTCCTCTAGTTCGCGATTCTATAAGGTTCAACGAAACGGCTAGCCATGAAGGTGTAGGGCTCATAACGGAGGACAGGGCAAGTGATATGACCAGCCGATCTCGCGCGGTAGCAGGAGCCTCAGATCATGCAGAGACTGCGAATCAGTCGGATATAGGAGTGTTGAAGCTTTCACTAGGGGCTATTCGCCGTTGGGGAGAATTCGTTGGTATTTCTAGTGCTAGTTATCCTTCGGAGTGTCATAGCTATAGTTGGCTACTTTGTGAAAGTACAAATCTGGGTTTAGCTGAGCTCTTAATCCTATGGTATTTTTGGGTCAGGAAATTCGAATGGGTTTTTTCATCTCTTAGTCGTAAAGCTATCCGTGAAGCGGAGTGCGACTTGATACAAAGAGAAGGGTTTGTTGGTGATGCAAGATTGTTTGGCCTGTGATCGATTCTGCCCGTAATCCACTTCCATCCCTAAGAAAAATCTACCAATAACAACCATTAACACCCACTTAGAGTACCAATTGCAACTATCTTTAAAACATTGAAAGCAAGAAATGAAAAGTCTCCCGTAGTTTGCCCTTAGCACATGCATAATCATAGACTGCATGGTCACGTGCTACGATAACGTTTTCGAACTACAACTGAGGATGGTTTCACGTTACGCGAGAAAATGCATAGCTTTGACTTGTATTTGGTATTTGTCTTCTCCAGACATGACTTTTAACATCTATCCAAAACCCAAAACCAGAAGACCAAAACACACGGCCACCCACCTCACAACATCTCTCACGTAGACTTGAAACCCATTGCCAGATCAACCAAGCTGCATGAAACATGTAGAGTCGGCTACCGAGAAAAATTATGCAGTTCCATTCTCCTTCGAAGAGGATTCTGCTTTAGTTTCTTTAAACAGTTAGCTAAATACACCCCACTACATCAACCGGAAGGCCTTAGTAATTACCATCCGAGTCAAACTCAAGCCCAAGTTCAGCTGCTGTCGGCGGACGAGTAGCAAACACCCACTCCCTCACAACACCAGGTGGCTTCGGGCCTTTCGAATGAGGATGAGTAGGATGGTTGGTGGGATATGTAGGGTACTCAGCCTCTGCCTTAGGTGCAGAAGTTGAACTAGCTTTAGTTTCGGTGTTTGTAGGCTCGGTCTTTGCGGGCTCAGAGGGAGCTTGTGTCGCAGCTGGGATGGTTCCTTCTTTGTTGCTTACGGACATTTTGGATTATTGTTGTAGGTATGGGTATAGACTTCTAAGCTTTACTAAGGAGATGTTAGCAAGTTATGTATTTTTCACTCAGAGATAGAAACTTACTTAAACTGTCTATGGCCGAAAAGTTGATACTCGGCTGGGTGAAGATGGAAGTTAAGTGTGGGCTTTTGAGGACATTAAGAAGCGACGTCACGCGTGGTTAGGGGCTAGCATCGCGCTCAGACCTCAACAGCGCTATCCGCGGAAAGACTAATGCACCTTTACTCCATCGTTTGTCTGCTCAATGAGTGTATACCCAAGCCATCTTTCTCGTTGATTCTCAATTATTTAGAAGTTCCCTATTTCCCTTAAATCGAAAACTGTTTGCCCCAGATAAAGAACATTATCACTGCATTTACTGTTTGTTTCAGAGGGAAAAAACGAAGAGTAACAAGGCCTCTGCACGGACCCTGATTCCAAAGATCTCGAATATTCCCGGTTTCCAGGCTCGTTCCCATCTCGCCTGCCGATCGGGTTCTACAAATACGGATAGCCGGCCAGTACGATGCGAACCCTTGAAGCAAAGCTTGATACCGGTCTCAGAATCGTCAGGTCCATCCCTAGTTCCAGCACACCGGACTCTTGTCCGTTTGTGTGGCGCTGCCATAACCACTCACTTCCCCTGCACCTGGAAGCGGCCCGCCCCGCATCCAGATGCCTCCCGATTCTGGCGGATTTCGTATTCCCCCACTTTTCTCGTCAATCGAACACTCTCTTGCTAGTAATTGGCGAGAGAACGCAAAATTTTAGGCTTGGCCTGTGATAGTGGCCTGGACTAGGCTAGCGAGTGCTAGATCATGATGCTAGCCGCAGCTAGACCACAGCTTGTGCAAAAGGAATATAATCTCTAGAAGCTGATAGAGCTGGAGAGTCATTGTTCTGACGCAGAAGGCGTGGTTGCTGTCAGTGCACGAATCCTTGTCATTAGATCAACAGAAGCTGCATAGTGCCGCGGAGCGGAGACTGTAGGTTGAAAGAGGCATTATTCTCATTAACATGGTCATCCAATCATTTCTTTTCTCCAACCTAATGTTGCATTGCTCAGGGATGTAAATCTCTCCTATCAGGGTTTATGGGTAAAAGTCGAAACTAAGATACTCTACTTCTCGTTGTTTCTTGCAAGCCATTTTAGTTGAACGTCAATTGAAGAGTGAACGAAAAGGTATTTATTCCTTCTTTCCAAGCTACAAATAGAAGTGGGAATAACAGAAATAAGTACACGCCTGTCAACAGCCGATCCAAATCTCTAATCTCGGGGAACTGCTCCTATCGTCTAAACCCATCCTTTCATCTTATGGCGCAACCTCAATGGCTTTTCTAGAAAAGCTCTCCATTGGACTCAAGCCCCATCTATCAAACATCGCTTTATCCTCATCCCACCCGCTGCAATCGGTGGTCAACATCTTCTCCCCTGTGAAAATCGCGTTCGCCCCAGCCATAAAGCATAATGCCTGCTGTTCCTCGCTGAGCGATATTCTGCCTGCAGCCAATCTGATGATGCTGGTAGGCATGATACAACGAGCGGTCGATATCGTCTTCAGAATGGACGTGAACGGCAATGGCTTAGTATCGCCAAGAGGAGTACCCTTGATGGGAACTAGCGCATTGATAGGCAGTGACTCCGGGTGCGAAGGCATGGTTGCGAGAGTGTATAGGAAAGAGATGTGGTCTTCTGGCTTCTCGCCCAATCCCAAGATCCCTCCAGTACACACACTTATCCCTGCATCGCGAACATTCGAGATGGTATTGAGGCGCTCATCGTACGATCTTGTTGTGATCACCTTGGGATAGTATTCCCTCGAAGTATCGACGTTGTGGTTATACGCCGTCAACCCAGCTTCCTTCAATTCCTTCGCTTGTTGGTCATCAATCATCCCCAAAGTCACGCACACCTCCATCCCCATTCCTCTCACACCCGACACCATCTCCTTGATTCGCTTCAAGTTCGTCTTGCGACCCCGCATGTCTCTCCATGCTGCGCCCATGCAGAATCTGGTACTACCGTTTTCTTTTGCGATCTTTGCGGCCTCGAGCACGGATTCTACCGTGGAGAGTTTTGTAGCCTTAAGGCCGGTATCGTAGCGGGAGGATTGCGAACAGTAGGAGCAATCCTCGCTACAACCACCAGTCTTGATGTTCATCAGGGTGCACATCTGAATCGAAGACGGATCATGGAATCGACGATGGATTGTTCCCTGGCACAGATAAAAATGAGTATCAGCAGACTGTACTAGCCATCTAGAGGGCGTTGGCGCAGGGATAAAATCTTACGGCAGCAAACGCCAACTCGAGGGTGCCGGTATTGTATATACTTTCGATCTCTGCCTTCGTCCAGTTGTTCCGCGACTGCTTGGCCGCTAGCGCATCTTGAAGCGGCGAATACGAGGAATTCAAAGGTGGGGGAGCGCCCGGGTCGGTGGCAGACTCGGGTAGTCCAGGAGTCAAGACGGCGAAAGACCGGCATTGAACTTGAGTCCTTCGCAGGGCGATACCCAATCTCAAAGATACCCGCGCTTGGTTCATGGTTTCAGTATTACTGATACAGTGATATGGATCTAAAGGAATGTTTCAGTCGTGATAAGCCAGCGACGAAAAAAAAAAACGAGGTTTAGGGGACTACAACTGGGTAGGTACACCTCAATCAATCTGCGGGGTAATTATAAAACACCGAGCAAATAAATGCCGTATCGCCAATCAGAGTAGATGTATATCCAAGTACATATGCCAAGCCGCTATTGCCGTACGGATATTAGTTTTTGCGTAACGTTTGGGCTGTTAGACTGCTGGGTTTGGCTACTCTGGTTATCACAACGAATTTCTTGGGGCTTGAAAAAAAAAATGAATAACGCTTTATAGCTATGGGCGATAAAGTGTATTACTACAGGAATACTGCCATTAGTGCTTAGATATTTCATATCCAGTGGTTTGTGCTGGCTTTAGCAGATGATTACAAGGGCAAGCCTTCTCGGCTAGGATGTGCTGCTAGGTGACACAAGTGGTTAATGCCAAACGGGGACATCCGTCCCTATGCCTGGGTAACTTCTCCTTGGAGGGCATGTTTAGCGCCTTTATCGACGGCTTAAGCCGGCTACTTGGATTAGCCCGAATTATCAGTACCGAGGTAACCCCCAAAAACCACGTATTTGTGTATTATACTTCTGAACTGGCAAGTTGGATTTTATAGTGGTACTAGAGTGCGTTTGCTAGTGTTTACCTTATTAAATGTAAATTTAAATCTCACTCCTTCTAAACCTTCATATTAGGGCCAGTCCCTAGAGTACATTGTGCCAGAGAATTCGGTTGACCTCAGGGCAATTTTGTGCTAGACCGCGAACGAAACTGGGCAGGTGAGGTTTTGGAGAAGTACTCGCCCTTGTTATATGCGTGTAAATATTTCACTCGTTATTTGTTAGGTATATTCAGACTCCCTAGTAATAGTGGTGGTTTCCAAGCTGCGTGGTTACGAAGAGCTATAGATTCCGAAGGTATTGATTCTCATGCAAGTGGCTCCACTGCATCAATTTACGGCGAGTAGCTCCTTTCTTATCATTAATTTCATTTTCCAAGTCCGCATTGTCTCATTGTGGCTAATTGCGCATGTAAATTGACGGTTGAAGGCGATGGGATATCTCGTAAAATTGTATACCAGCTCATTCGAAATAGGATGTATCTGGTTTTGTTCATTGACGTGGGTGGTTATATGTTAATTGACTAGCTACTAGTACATACTTTATCTTAGGTCTATCTCCCTGTGGAATTCGATTTGGGAGATAAAGAGTTTGCTGCCGAAAGAAAACAACGCAGCTGCCTTGCCCTCGGGCCCACCCCTCCGCTGATATAATCCGGGGTTAACCCCGCTATATCTAATGATGGGAGTGGAACTCGAGGAGTTGGTCAAGTAATTAGATACTTAAGTGTGCGTGTTTCTGACTGGGCAGGAAGATTGTCCGGAATCTCGGGGCGGCCGAAAATACTCTTAATCGTGTCTAGAAGCGGTAGCCAGGAGTAAGATTCGTTTTCGAGACCTCGAAAACTTTCCCGTCGCCTAAATCTATGTAGTGGGTTGGCTTTTCACATCAGGTGATGAAACATGAGGTTTATAGCTGTTGATAAATCCCATTACTAAAGTAGTTAGGGCTATGAGGTGCGCACCCCAAACCTTATGTAGATAGATAATTCGTTAAGTGCACCCGAGGTCTATGTATACGCTTGAGGGGACCACGCGTACGGCGAAAACTCGATATGAGTTCTCATTTAATTGAGAGGTGTGGAGTATTGGTGAACCCAAAGGTATAAAGATTGTTTTCTCTATTACTAAACAGCCGGGTTCTATATCCCAGGAGATGCTTTAATATGGTATGAAACTAGTGAAAATTTCTAATCCTCGACAATAGTCCCGGTTTGGCCTAAGGCTTTGGGGCTGTGCGTAGCTTTGTTACCAGTAAAAGGTTGGGATAGTAGGAATAAATTCGGTTACCAATGATCCATATAACCTTTATGCTGGCACATGGTATAGTCTTAGTGTGATTATTCTTGGCATAGATGACGAGGAGTAATGGAGTTCCGCCAGGGGTAATTATTGCTGCATAATCAATATGTGAAACTCGATCTGTATACCATGTGGGGTTCATTGACGTTCGCCCTTATCCTGAAGTAGCTACTTGATGAGCCTAACCGCTCACTGTTACTGAGGTTGGTGTTACTAGGAGTCGTGTTCGCTAGGGCTACGGTATCCGGAGGCCGACACCGGCCTGGGTCTCTGGGGCTTGTGAAGGCACTTTTGAGACGAGGCGTGAGGTTGCATAAAGTTCAACACAACCTTGCGTCGGACATCGGAGGTTGAGACTATATTTGCCAGCTGTTAATTTATGGAGAACGATTTTTTGCCGGCGCCGAAAGTTATAAGCGAAGTTGTTTTTGATCCACGAAGATGCATTGTGGCAGCAAGTACCGAAGCTCTCTAGGTCATCTGGGCCAGGATCATATTGCCACAGGCTTTAGCGTTTGCTCATGCAAGAGATCAGTATTCTGGGGGTGCTTTAGAACCTACTGTAGTTTCTCGTTGAGGAGACTTGTAGATAGTAGGTCTATCCCAAATATGCTGCTAATGAGGGACGAACTCCTTGCCACATTTGCAACTACATAGTTGGAGATATCCGGCTGCGTCCTATGGCTTTGACTACTGATATGTTAATGTTCAAAGCCGGTGACTAAGATTGGGAAATACACTTTCCCGTCACCGGTAAATCGTTCTCAGATATAGTATGTCTAGATTTCTGGGTTGAATAATAATATCTGATGTCTCTTTCGCTAAGAGCCAAGAGCCAAGACGCGTAAGCCTTTGAATCGCTTAATAGTCGTTTACGGACGAATGGATAGCGTGTAATTTTAGGAACACCCTAACTTCGGCACTATCACATGAATTTGGTAATAAAATCCGTTGTGTGGGCGGTGTACGTACGGCGGGTTAAAAAGGTATCTATTTGCTTGGTGAGAACGAGAAGCCACGGGGATTTGGTGATTCTCTCCGGAGAAAGTTGTGGAACTACTACAACATATCTCTGATACAAACAATGGTAGTGGAATATTTTTTTCGGTGAAGTGTTGCGGGGGAAGCCGTCGGCAAGGCGGATGCAGGCTTGGTAACACGATCTGCTGGGGGAAATTTAAGCATATCTTGGCGCCGCATGCTCTCGGCGCTTGCTGAATTCAGCCGGCTTAATTCCAACCTCTTAACAAGAAAACAACCATCTGTTTCAATTGGTGACGCCTTACTGGTGGGTCAGTAGCACCGTACTCCTGTGCCAATATCTTTTCCCATATAAATGAAACCATAAATATACTTACAAGCTTCAGAATGCAAACCGCTACAATTATCCTTTGTCTGGGTTGAACTATGCACCGTAGGATTTCATCATATCGGAACGGCGTTCTCTCCGCCGGCTTAAGCTCATGCCATGGAAAATCTGTATGTCAAAGTTCCCGAGGATTGTAGAAAACGGTCCGTCCGATCATTCACCTCAGCAAGACGCTCAATCCAACGAATGTATGAACTTGGAGTACCTTCATCAAGTATATAAAGTCTACTTCGATGCCTTCAGCAGGCTTCCTTAACTCATCAAACTTACATTGCACACTCGGTCACTCACCTTGACACTACAATTCGATATTATCTTCCCTGAAACTTCTTCCCAGACAAAATGGTCAACACTTCCTTCTTGATCACGGGTATCCTCGCTCTTGCCACTAGCCTTCCACTAGCCGTCGGCCATGAGGTTGATGGAGGTGCTGACTTGGCTGCCCGTGACCTCCACGTTGCGAACGCTCGCCACATAATGAACACCCGTAAGGCTAAGCGTGATGAATTCGTCAAACGATACACCGAGACCAATAATATCGCTCGCCGTGCGATCTCGACCAGTGATCCTTTTAATGGCGCAATTACAACTTGTGTTCTTGCACCTGAGGAAGAGATTGGCCCCCACTATATAAAAACTCCGATTCACCCACTTTGAGGACTCGCAAATTTGGGGCCGAGTTACTAATGTGTGTGTGGACCTGTCCGGCGAGTTGATCAGGAGTGACGTCCGTGAGACCCAACCTAGTGTTGACTTGCTTCTTGATGTCCAGGTCTTCGATGTTAAGACTTGCAAGGTTTTGCCGAATATCTATCTTGACTTCTAGTCATGCAACTCGACTGGTGTCTACTTTGGGTTTGCCGCTGAGGGCACTCTCGTAAGCCTCCTTTGTTTATTATATAGATTTTTTATAGGGTATTTGACTGACTTGAGCGGCAATAATAGGGCAAAACCTACCTCCGTGGTCTCGTTAAGTCTAATGCGAATGGTATCGTCCAATTGACCACCAATTTCCCTGGTCACTAGGGAGGGTTTGTCATCTCCTGTTTCTTTAATAGTCAAAAACATGTTGACATCTAGTAGTCGTACCACGCACATGCATCTGATCGCCCATATTAATGACGTTGTGACCCCCGACACCTACACTAGCGGCACGATCCCCCATGTTGGTCGAGTCTTTTTTCCACAATCCGTTATCACCGAGGTTGAAGCCACATCACCCTACGACGCAAACAAGCATGCCATCACGCTCAATTATGCAGACCGTGTTTTCACTCAGCAAGCCAGCGTCACAGCCGGGTATCTTGATGTTGTCACCATTGAGAAACTCGGGTCTAGAGGTCTTTTGGGATATATCTCGATTGGGTTGGACCTGACCGCTAGCAAGAGTACTGGCAACGCCAGGAGCGGTGAGTGAATTGGCTGCCCTTAGCCTTATTCGGTCATGTGGCTAACGTGAGTTCTTCTCCCATAGAATGATTCTAGCCAGTGATATATCGTAGTCATATCAAGTGAGGTGGTCTCTGAGAGATTTTTGAGAGGGGAAGAGTTTGTTTGTCGATTAAGGATTTTGTATTATGTAGCGTTGTTTGAAAATAGAAAACCTCCTTAGCTAGTAATTTTGAGCAGTTGACAAGCGGTGTTTGTCATTCCGTTGTGATTTAATCTCGAGTGATTGGTTGTGACGCTTCAAATATCTGCGAATTGATTGATTGATAATTCATAGACGCATCTGGCCCTTAGGCTATGGCGGTACAAACATCTGCGAACCGATAGGTGAGCAAAAGATGTTTGTTGGAATTTAACTATCAACAACTAATAGTCGTATTTTTGGAGAAGATTTAGTCCATTGAGAGATGACAATTGCAACGGACTCCAACCATTTACTAGGGCCGTAAATTTAATTACTCTGATGTCAGGGCAAGTAGTAGGTAGTTGGGGGTTAACATTATACGAGCTTCACTACTTTACTAAGTAACCGTTTCCTATCGCTGATAATTGGATTGCCTAAGGCTCCCTGGTTAGTTTTTTATTCTGATAGTGAAAAA
Source organism: Paragyromitra xinjiangensis (assembly GCA_038503065.1). NCBI lineage: Eukaryota > Fungi > Ascomycota > Pezizomycetes > Pezizales > Discinaceae > Paragyromitra > Paragyromitra xinjiangensis. Next base: position 269,768 of record JBCAMK010000004.1, read on the forward strand.
GGAGGAACTGGAACAAGAGTCAAACCATCTAAGAACTAGAACCATTGAGTAGAGCAATTTAAAGAACCTACGTATCACGTAGTAGAATACCTCGATGGGAACGGACGTTGTGCGGCAGGTGCGGTTGATATTGGTATTGAGTATCATTCTTGGTATTCAGCTGCTCATTATTTCTTACGAAGCATGATCGATGAAGAAATGGTTAAGCGAATGTATCAGGATTAGCTGCGCGAGATACCGAGTGGCAATGCAACGGACAGCCATCTTTTGCTTGCTAAAACTGACTAGGGTGCACCCAGTGTGATTTATTACCAGAATTAACACGATAGATAGCGCTTCTATGCCGGAAGCCAGGGACCTTTGCATAGATAGCAAAGGACAGCAGTGAACTAGAGGTAGTTGGTAGTGAAAAATATCTTATTAGATAACTGTATAGTCTGAGCGCGATTGGTATAAGGTAGAAGCTAGCGGGCTAGCGCCTATCTAAACTTGCCTCACTACAGAATTGATGTTAGAGTTAGAATTGATTATGATCCTCTACAGGAATATTGAGTTTCGCTTGTGGCCGTCAATTTTTGGGCATGAGGAGTGATGAAATACCGCGGGGACTATTCATCCAGCCAGCAGCGATAGGCACAGGAATTCCCCCGAAAAACAGAGGTTTTGGAAAACCGTAGTATACATCTAGAACTCGAACTTGAGTACAACTTATGTAAACGTCCAAGCCACCTGCATCGATGTGTTGCGCCACCCGAGAGAAGCGTTCGCTGCGCACCGCCACCAAGATAACATGTTTCACGTTATAAACGGATACTGCGATACTTCAAAATAATCAATAAGTAGTGATATAAAGCACAACAAAAGATGGTTATGCTACGGCCAATTCACGTTCGTTATCCCATGTGATGCGCGGAGATGCCTTACCCCAATGTAAACGTCATCGGTTGTCCGTGCAACATCACCGAACCTATCTGCAGCCGCAAAGAGAAGCAAATCCTCCAACTGTCTCCACCAGCAATCACTCTAATCCATGAGAATACACCGACGCCCTAGCCGCTTAGGAGTCTCGGCTCCTGCACCGTACAGGCCTCTCGTGGGCCCATCGGGATGGAAGGATGCCGGTAAACATTTGATGACGAAGGTGAAGAGGCAGCCATTGACCGAGGTAAGTTCTGTCTTCACCCTCCGAGAAATTTATATTACAGGTGCTGATTCTCGTCATCGTGGCTCTTGACCGTAGTTCCTCAATTCTCAACTCTATAAAGAGCGTGGTAAGAGAAATTTCAATGTCCTCGGTATTCCGCCCATGGATGCGCTCATCAACGAGATCCTCAATCCCGTACTTGTCGACAAAGACAATTTCCCGAAGCGGCTTAGGCTTCCTGTCATAGAAATCTCCTCCCGTGGCTCGCACGGCAAGACGCACCTTCTTTACTATATCTGCGCTGTATCAACTCTCCCGACATGGCTGAAGGGGAAGGACAGTGCCGTGGTTATCATCGATTGTCTGTGGAAGTTTGATGTGAATAGGCTGCATGTGGTGATGAAAGGATATGCCAAGAAGCAACTTGCACTCACCGGCGAGAAACAATTGACGGATCACCAGCTCGATAAGGTCATAGCGGAGGCTTTAAAGCACGTGCATATCTTTCAGCCCGAGGACTCTAACCAATTGCTCGAGACGATCAAGAATATTAAACCATATTTGTATGGCGAGACAGAACATAAACACTACTCAGCTCAAAAAGAGGTGGATTGCATAATGATTGATGGGATCTCGAATTTTATATGGGAGGACCGCTTTCACGACTATGGCGCCGTCATGGTAGACGAAGACCACCCTGACTGGATCAACCTCTGGGATCGCTACGACGACATCACAAAAGAACTCCGCGCAGCAGCAACTGCTTTGTGCTGCTTCATAGTTGTTACGAATATAGGTTTCATGGGAAGATACGACCCCGACAAACCCCCCGTCTTATACGCTTTTGGAGAGAGGCCTCCTCAGTATAGACCTTGGAAATTGAGTGTGTGGCAGCAGTATTACGAACCATGGAGAGCAAATCTCCCGTTACGACCACCCAATTTTATACGCCCGTATCTCAAGCATATCCTGCCGCAACCGTGGACTCCATTTGTAAATGTCAAATTAGTGGTGCAGAGGGAAAAACTTCCTCAGTTTAAAAAAGGACTTCCACTAGGAGAGGCGTTAAAGGCTCGGAAGGCGCGATTGGAGCTTGTTCAGCAGGGAAGATTTGTTGGGTTCGCTGATACGATCGGATTAGGAGGGGGGCTTCAGAAAGCGGTTCAGGTGGTTAATCAAGGGACGGGGAATTTTTACTTCTATATCAAACCGGATGGGGTTGATGTTACGACTTAAGAATTATTTTAGTTGTGATCTTTGTATGGTGGTGTTATTTTAGAGCAAACCATGTTGGGATTTCTGTGTTCATATGCTTGGAAATGTTACGTGTTATCGCCCACCCTTAAGTTTGAACGTCTAATTCATCATATACCTTGTTTCACATTCGAAGCTCCATCAGAATAATCAATGCATAAGCATATATTAACTAGTATATTAACCAATAGGTATGGCTTGTTTCGTTCCTAAATTGAAAATCTAATGTAAATAACTGCCTACGCTGTAAAATATCGCAAAAATCAATAATCAAATGAATGTAGCCCAAACTAGTTGTTCTACCTCTTCTATACTCTCTCGGACTTCTTCTCAATCTTCGATGACTATGTACTCTCTGTCTATCTTACCTTCAACCTCAACTTCTAGGTCACCCGCTTCTCTCCATCTCACACCCTCTTTTGCCCATCTCCACCTTAGATATGCCCTCAATTCTTTATCTTTCGGCACAACTCGCCTCCATTCCTCGTTTTCGTGATTATTCAATTGTCCTTCACCTGCCCCCTCCGCCGCTTTCGTTTCCAGTGATCCCTTTCTAAACTCATCTAGACAAAATATCCTCCAGCTATCTAAGGCGTACGCCCCAACTCCAGGCAGATGGGCAACTTCCCATTCACAGTTCTGCTCCACTCCGAATTTCGGTCGCTCGCCAACCTCGCTGGGCGGGAACGGTATATTGAATGGTTTGGTATCACGCACCGGGTAATTGTATTTTTTTGCTCCTTTCCCGGGTGTAGGTGGTTCCACAAGCCACCTTTTCCCCAGCTTTATCAGTCTGTCAGCACGGGTTCTGTGGAGTCCAAGTGGCTGGAGAAAATCGGTTATGGTTTGCAGATCGCCTTGTGACAGTGCGAGCGGGGTTGGATAGTCCACGAGGAATCGACGAAGCAATGGAACAGCAGTTGCTGTTGGGTATAACGTTAGTAAAGTTTCACCTATGTTACGGGAACCTGTGACGGACCTCCTCGAGTTTTATTTAAGAATATCGTTGATATAATAACGTGGAACTGTATACCAGTGAGTAATCCATAAGCTAAGGATGCGGTTTGGGAGAATCTTACAGAGTTATTACGCAGTTCCTCTTGGATGAGTCCAAAGGTTTCCGAGGTCAACGGGGGCCATGGAATTACTGATGTCCCGGCGGGTACTCTTTTCTTCGTGCTCTTATTCTTCGATTTGCCAGGTTTTCCCGAATCTTGCTCCACTGCAGAGGAGGCAAAATATGACGATACCTTGCCAGTCTTCCTTATCTTACTCCGGATTCTTTTCCGCGGAGGCTTCGTGTGTGTGTTGATTACTGAATCTCCCACCTGCTCTGTTTCCCCAGGGCAGGATTCAATCAATTCGCCCACAATGGGAGTGCTGAAGTCGGGAACGATAATACCTTGCAAAGGTATGGGAGGTGGTTGTGTGGGAGGTGGTTGCTTCTTGCGGGATTTTGCTGAAGGGGTAAGTTCCTTTGGTCTTTTTCTTGCTAACTGAGAATTGTTGGTTTGGTTAAGTAGACCTTTCTCCCTTGGTTTTTTTACCGCCTGGTGATCGACTATGGTCTTGGGAGAGCTTTCAGACTTTGCTGAGTTCGCCACCTGGGGTACATTATCATTCGTGGTAGCCCGCTGTTGGAGGGTGTCATCTTGCAGAGTATCATATTGAAGAACCGAATTCTGGTGGGCATTTTTTGCCCTTTTCCTCCTATTCCCATCTCTCTTTTTATGCTCAGATTCCAGTAGTGCGACGGGTATCTTGGGGTTCGGATCGAGAGGGGGCGTGAAAAACGACGATTGCGAAGGATTGTCGATAACACCCTCAATAGTATAGGCTCGTTTTCGTTTACTCGTTTTAGGGGTTTCGTGGGATGGTTTGCTTCCTTCAATCGGCACGCCTGTCGTAGAAGTCTCGAGCGCCTGTTTCCTTTCCTTTTTCTTTTTACCCCTCTTCGCTCTCTCTGTCGCAGAACGCCTTTTGGTCTCAGTTGTTTTGAGATCTGGATACCTCTCATTTTGCAATATAGCAGAATTTGTCTCTATTAAAACTCGGTTGTCGTTGATGCCTGTGGCGATTTCTAGCGATCCGTCCGGCTTTTGCGGATTTATATGCTTCGCCGAACCACCGATATCAATCTTATTCCTGCGTTCACGATGATTTCTTGGTTTCCTATTGGTTTTGGGACTAGTTCTGTGGCACCGGGATTCGCGTTCTGTCATCCACCCATCGTCTCCGCCATTCACTATTCGATCCAGAAACCTCGCCTCTTCCGTGATTAGTTGGGTTTCCACCCTCTGGCCTATAGCAGATTCCAAAACATGGGTAAATGTGCCCCTATTGTGGTGCGGTACATTTGGGGTAGTCGTTTGTGCGACAGATCTTACTCCCTTTCTTCGCCTGGATGACTGTTTAAAATAAGGCGATTTTGTCGCCCCACAACGAGGTGTGAGAAAGTAAGGTGAACGGGTAGATGTTTTCTTCGGTTTTCGTGATTTTCTGCAGGGCGCATTTGTGGGGTCCTGCATTTGAGCGATCGTGGGTGAGAAGCTAGGTGCAAGAACACGTTCTGGTCCTGTTGGTAGGGAGACGGCGGTATGACGTCATCATACATAGTTTCGAGGCGGTTACTATCGGCTGGGTAATTTTGGAGATTAGATCTCCAACCAATGAATGGCGTCTTTGCTGTAAAGACGTACCGCAGGTTTTGGAGAGAACCACCCGGATGGATGTAATATTCCTGGCAGAAGGGGCGTGAGTGTCTTATATTTGATTCCTCTCGAGGCCCATATTCTATCCTACTTTCTCAATGTATTCAGTAGCACACAGGACTATTTTTTTAATAATGAGTTTATTATAACTAGAATTCCAGCTAAAAAAGGATAGACTCTTTATGGGTATTGATCCTACGGCATGAGAAAGCCTAGCCCACTATGATAAAAAACCATCAAACAGAAATACAAATACTTCTGTTTACGAAAAATAAAACAAAACCAAGAACAAAAGTCCCCGGATCCACTTATACAGGACTATTTGCTACTTCTCAAGTATTGCAACCCTAGCCTCCACCTACAATGGCCCAATCCTTCCCTGAATTGGTTAAGTTCACTGCGCCTCTCTTGCCAGGATCTTAACTCGCGAATTCAAAAGGGAAAACGTTCAGGATACCATGTTTCTAATGGGTTTGTATGCCACAATACCACCATCTCCCACTGCTATAAGCTCCATGCCGAAGAGTACACTATGTTAGTTAAAGTATAGCGAAAATTCTAAATACTCCGGATTTTCTGCAAAGTTATAGCTCAAAATTTGAAGGCTGTCCTGTCGCTGAGGGAGCTGAAAGGGGTATGCGACTAGCGATTTTGCTATATTTTTGGTGGGCATGGTCAGAACGCAGTTGGTTGTGGTATCCGGCATACAAACCCATCAGAAACATGGTATCCCCAAATTTTTATGTTTCTAAATTTGTCTTGGCGCCTTTTTACTTTCTTTTTTGTTTCTTTTCGGATGTGGGGTAAATGGGGGCGGAGGTTCGTCCTGTCTTTGCGTCGGAGTCTTATTATTTACCGTTTCTGGTACTTTGCCTTTCATATTTCGATTTATTGCTGAGTCATGTCTGCATTTGATCCCTATGATCCCTAGATCCACTTACATAGGCTCCGGTGCTTCGACGTCATGGTATAGAGGGGCATCTTTGCTCGGTAGAGAAATGCCCCACCGCTTGGCGGCCGCACGGTACAGAAAGCCATGTGTGTAGTTGGCTGTGTGAGGGTTCGGTGCACAAGGGTATCAATCCGGGCGAAGATCATGTTTGTACGGGAGAATGTTTTTCCGGTGGTAAGAGTTTTCCCCAAGACCCCGTTTGCCTTTAGCGTAGTCTGTTTTCTGGGGGGTGTTTCTAACGATTTTTTCTTTCTAGTAAAGCTACCGCACCAGTACCTAAGGTGGGTGGTGGAACGGGTTCTCAGCAAGGTGGGACTGCAGAGTCAGTCCTTGGGGGGGGGGAATAGACCTGGAGCCGGAGCTGGAAGGTCCAGAAGCTGGAGGTTCAAGAGGAGGTGCTAGAGGTTCCGTAGGAGGTTCTGTCGGTCCAGCAGGACGTGACGGAAGGGACGGAGTGGACGGAAAGGGCGGGAAGGATGGGAAGGATGGGGCCCCAGGCAGAGACGGGAGGGATGGCCCGAAAGGTGACCCGGGCCCAAAAGGGGACCCCGGGAAGGACGGAAAGGGTTCACATCATAGTGTGATGTGGTCGACCTACGGGGCGCTTCGTGTGGCGTGTCAGGGAGCTTATGAAGCACTGAATGAACGGCGTCTTTGCTTGTAAAGACGTATTCACGTGCATCAGGAAATAAATAAGTTCGTTCTTGAGATTTTCCTCTGCCTTGCTTGTATAGAACCGAACAGATCTTATCTTCTTCTCACTAGTAGAAGTTGAGTATTCTGATTGCAGCTTAGCGGTTGTATCGTACACATCGAACCTACTTCTTAGTTAAGGTAGCTTCAAATTTTCTAGTGACACTACTCAGGGAAGGGGTTTTGGATGTTGTACGTAGCCATCTGCTGGGGTACATCAGCAAAAAAAAAGGCACCCAGTACATTTGCAGGAATGTGGCTTTCCTGAAGACCCAGGTGCCAAAAATAGTTTCCCCATTCGGCTGAATGATAACATACTAAAGTAAAAAACCGCACCTAGCACTCGTGGTCTACCATAAGTTCCTGAAAATGTCTTTTAGTAGCAATAGCTTTTGATTCGCCCCGCAGCAACGCTTCACGGTTTGATTGGTCAATTCATACCCCTGTTTTCAGGTACTTATGGTAGAGCACGAGTGCTCTAGTGGGCGCACCGCCACCGCTGCCAGGTGTCAACAGATTTTCCCTGGCACCCGTAGTACTGCATACGCTGGAGACAGACCTGCTTCCGCGCATGCTTATCATACAAGGGGGGGTTATGGGATTTAGTAGTCATAATATGCCGAGGGTTCGGTAGCAGATTCGGAGGGTTGGGAGGGGCCAGAGTTCAGCGAAAGGTGTGGTAGTGACTGTGGTCATAGTGAGTGCGATGGCTTCGATGTATGCCAGCACGACGAAGAAATGGGAGGTGATTCCGGTTCGGTTGGAAACGAAGCCATGATCGAAGACTCTGGGATCGGAGAGGAGTCGCATACCGATATAGATATGTCGAATATGTCGAAGGACTTGAGATTCCAGGGAATAGTGGAGCCCCCTCTCGCGGTCGGTGTATAAGTGTCGTTCCCCTCCCCTAGGCAGATGTGGTGCTGTTTCCTTTCATTGTTTTTCTAGGTTTCATTTTATCCCGTTTATCTTTTATTTTTCTACTACCGATATTTTTCTTACCTTTTCGGGGTTCATGGGTTCCCAGGAACCGCAGGGTGAGAGGGCCGAGAGGGGACCAGCCGGTCCGCAAGGGGGTAGTGAACCGCGGGGACGGAGAGGTGAGCAGGAACCGACAGGCTTTACGAGGTTGGCGGGTCCGCCTGGACCTGTCGGGCCGACTGGTAAGAGCAGTTAGCTTCCTTCCTAGGTGTTTAAAAGCTGAATATGTTATTTAGGTCCTCGAGGGGATCGAGATCGAGGAGATGCGGGAGCTATGGGGGATGTTGGACCGTTAGGTGTAACCGGGCCGGCAGGACCGTGTGGGGAGCAGGGCGTCGCCGGAATACCGGGTCCTACGGGACCGATAGGACCCTCTGGGCCCCAAGGTGTCGCTGGAGAGCGCGGGGAAAGAGGAGAGCAGGGAATTATTGGGCCGACGGGTGAACGAGGACCAGTGGGCGATGCAGGTATGCCTGGGTCGCAAGGGTTACAGGGGATTCCAGGCAAGGACGGGGTAGCGGGGGTAGCGGGGGTGAAAGGGGATCAGGGCCCCGCTGGACCGACAGGTCCTGTAGGTAAGTATATGCCCTTGTTCGGTGATTCTTGTTTCACGGTGAGCTGATATCTTTTGAGGTCCCAGCGGTCCTAAGGGTGATCGAGGAGACGTATCCGGTCTCTCGAAATCGACACACTCTGTATATGGTATGATAACGTGGGCGGATTTGGATGTGCACCCTCTCCAAAGGCTTCTGGAGTTCGATGCTGAGCTCGTAGTTTCCGCCCGTCGCTGGAATGGTTCTATTTTAGAAGCAGATGTTCGGCGCGAGTTTGCGGAGCTTATGGGAGCGTACAAGATTTTCTTTAGCTGGGAAGGTGGGGTTTATCATACTCGCGCCCATAATGTCACGAGAACTTTGACGCAGCGCACTGCAGATCATGTTGCCTATCATTCTTTGTCTAGTTTCAATCGAACCGCAATTTGTTGGGCTTTAACTTTGGATCTAATGGGACACCGAGGTTTGGAAAACAGGAGGTAGTAGGCTGGGTCTTGGGGGACGGCAAACTATGAGTTTTCCCTTTGGCTGGATCCTTTGGGTCTTGCTTTTCAAATTTTTATTGTTTATATTTTTAAAAAATCCAAAAATACACGATAAATTAAAGGGTGCAATGAAATATGAGTTTATAAGCAGAAATGTACTTACTCCCGGTCCCTCAATGGGGAACAAGTTGACAATCAAGTCAGGTGTCGTAAATCTTATTGTTTTAACTACCCCCGCACGTGTAATAAAGACAGAAGTTTGGATAGTGGCAGGAGACTTCATCTCTAGTGGCTTCCGCGTCGAGCCATTGTTGCGTTCCCTGTCAATTGACGACTTCAATCTCCATGATATGATATTCATTGCAGTGACACTGATTGAATTTCTGTTAAACTCGGGGGGTGACAGGGAACGAGGGTCCCTGATTGGTGGGGCAGCATTTTCAACGTTTCAAATTTGATCTACCGTAAAAACTCGGTCATAACGAATTGGTCTGGACTGAGACAGCAGAATATATACACACTCTGACTGGCTGGGAGATAGGGTTCGGGTTGACATCCTACTTATATTGGTTGCGATAACCTGAAAGCTGATGGTGTGTACCAATTGGGGGCACTTATTCTACCATGCAGTCTCAGCCCAGGCCAATTCGTTATGACTGAGTTTTTACGGTATCACCAACAGGAAAGGCTACCTAGCAGCCGAATTCGCTGGATTCGCCTGTTGCCTGAAGGCGTACCTAGCTGCTCGATTCGCTGACTTCTACTGTCGCCTCAGGTGCGCCTACATGCTGAATTCGTTGGATTTCCTACTGGTCGGCTGGAGGTTCGCCTTGCCTAGGTGTCAGTGTGGATAGTGATTAGGGCATAGGTAGGTGCATATGAATGGAGAAGCCTGTACATAAATATTGTCATGGAGTGACTTGTAGATAGCGAATTATGTACATAGATATTGTCCAATAGATATAGAGATAGCGAATCAAGCATTAAATTTTACACGTTTTATAACTTTAGTTTTACAGGGGAGATTCATAGGAGGGATTTTGAGTTGAAAAGAGGTGCTATTGGTGATGCTAAATTTGGTGCTTTGGTGTGACAGTTTCGGTGCGTGTCAGCGTGAGGGTGGCTCCAAGACGGGTGCTAGAAGCTCTAGTTATGTTAAGAAGAGAGCTGACATATGTTTAGGGCCGGCGGGCGAGCGAGGGGAGCGAGGCGATCAAGGTCCCGCTGGACCGGCGGGGGTTCCTGGGCCAGCAGGCTCTCGGGGGAATAGGGTGTCGCTGAACCGCCAGGTCAGATTGGGCCAACGGGGCTACCAGGACCTCCGGGCGGCGGGGATGCGGGACTTAGGTTGCAATTCCTGCTAGAAATTTTTGAGAATGAAATTGAGGGTCATTTTTAGGGCCAAAATTGTAGTTATAGCCATATCAATTTATTAAAGCAATAGACAGGAAATTTTGATTTTAACATGTCAGTCATAAGTAGTTTATACACATCTACCTCCAAGAATTTAAATTTATTGATCAAAATCTCATTGAGTTACAAGCTGGTTATTTTTTTCTTGTGGCCTATACAGGCCAGATACAGCGTCGCTACGGACGAAGGAATAGATGCAGGAGGAATGCCACTAAATAAGCTGACACCTCTAACACGGCAGGGACTCGCTTGCGTTGGATCACCTTCTTCTGGAATCGATGGTGTTGCCCAGTAAGAAAGTACTTCAATCTTTCGTCTGCTTGAGTATGATCTTCGGGCTTTGTACTTCACTGGCTGTGCACGAAAACCACGGGGTTTTTCAGGCCCTGGCACTCGCTGTTTGCCTGGGCGTAGGTGGCTTGGGATTTCGCAATCGGGCATTGATAGTGACATTGTACGGTGTTTTGTTGTAATTAATGGATAAGTCTCTTCCCACGATGTTTAACTGAAGTTACCTACGTGGTTGCAACTTGGATGTGGCATCGAAACTACAGTGAAAACCGGTCATATGGCGGATCCGGTGTGTGGCGGACAGGGGTGCTTTTAGCAAAGGGACACAATATTCCCCCAGCGGATATTGCGTCCCTCAACCAAAAAAATTACCCTGTCCGCCACACACCGGATCCGCCATATGACCGGTTTTCACTGTACCCACTCAGAGAACCTCCTCCATATGCTGTCTCAGCCCGGCCCTATTCCCTACACCCGAGATAATACGGTATTACGCGTACATAATTTGTGCGCACAAGCGAGCGAGGGCAGACTTTGAAGGTCCGACAGTCTCGCATCATGAGTATCAAACATACTTGTTTTTGTCGAAGAATGTGGCCAGTCGCAATACGTCGGAAGCGATTAGGTTTCATTACAACAGCACGAATGATCCAGATGTACAGACGCATAGAGATTCGTCACATTGTATTCTTTGTTTTCCTTGTACGGAGGGAGTGCCGCCAGCAATTATTACAGGACGAAATGCAACTGCGGCGAATAGGACTAGTAGTTCGGTTTATGTCAGGGAGACTACACTAACTTTCACGATGGAGACACATGTCCATGCGCGGATTCGTATTTTGCTCGCGAGGGGTATAAGTCATCGTGCAGAATTTGCGCGCGTAAGTTTCTGGTTGACAGTGATATAATGTTTGGGGTTTATCTGGCGTGACGTAGTATAGATAGGTCTGAAGGAGATTACGGAACGGTGGTTGTGTCGAGGACGGATGTTGGTAATTCGGGCCTCACGGGTATAGTGGAATCGCCTTCTGGTACTCCGTTTGATGTGATCGTCAATAATACTAGACTCCCGGACAGTCGTAGGATAACTGGGTGAGGCATATAGTCGTTAGGACATCGAGGAATGACTTTTTATTATTTTTTTCTTTTTTGGTGTTTTATTTGGCGTAAGCAGATTGGTGTTTCGACAGGTATTTAGAGTTGGGTCATTTCCCCTCGTTTTGATTTTTTTCCTTTCTTTCTTTGTCACGTCCTTGAAATTTTACTTTTATTTGATCAGTCCTTGTCATGCCTCCTCCCGAAACAACTGCGCCAGCAACATGGCCAGCCAAGAGAAGGCCTCATGGTGTAGTTGGGCATTTGTGTTTGCCTGCTAGGTGTCCGGATCAGTGGGTGCCACATGGGGGGTCGGGGCATGTCTGTAGTTGGGTGTGTGAAAATTCTGTTCATGGGGGATTGTCTCCGCCGGTTGGCCACGTGTGTGACAATTCATGTTTTCCAGGAGGTAAGAGTTTTTGTTTAGTTTTTAGGGATAGTAAAGTCTTATTGTAGTATTGAGAGCGAGAAGCTGATTTTTATAGCACAGCTACCTCGGGAATATTGCCGTTGGGTCCTCCAGCAGGCGGGTCTTCCGGAGAAACGACTGGATCGTCTGGTGGAGGAAATGTGCCTCCGCCCGCTACCCATGCTTGGGGAGGAGGAAGTGGTAGAAGAGGAGGAAGTGAGAGTGGAGGGTGGGGGTAGTAATGTAGGAGTCGACAGTGGAAGTAAGGGGTCTGGAAACAGCTCAGGAAACGTCGGGCCAGTCGGACCAGCAGGTCCCGCAGGTCCCACAAGGCCAGTTGGGCCAGTTGGGCCAGTTGAACCAGCTGGAACAGATGGTGTAGATGGTAAGGAGGGTGGTGTAGGATCGACGGGGCCCGTGGGGCCGGCTGGGTAAGTAGTATGTTATTTTTTTTCTTGATGTTAGTCGATGGATGAGACTGATATGGGAGATTTTAGGGAGCGTGGGTCGGACGGGAGGGACGGCGTTGACGGGAAGGATGGAACACCTGGGTTAGTTTTAAACTTTTCCTAGTGGTGCAGTTTTGCTGTTGTTAAAGATTGAGGTTAACAGTTTTTATTTCGTAACGACAAATAGCTCGCTGGTCAAGTGTGATGTCACGACAGAAACTTTTGAAGCCCTTAAGAGTGAGGTTTCGCAGTTAAGGGGTTTGATAAAACGGCTGCTTGCGGATCCTTCTGTTCCCGGCCCTCAGGGTCCTGTTGGGCCGAGGGGAGAAGCAGGTGAGAAGGGTGAGATTGGGGCTCAGGGACCTGTAGGGCCTCGCGGTGTTGCTGGGATGAGAGGAGAGGTTGGGCCGGAAGGGCCTGCTGGTACTACGGGTCGGCCCGGCGAGCGTGGGGAGACGGGGCCTAAGGGCCCTCTAGGAGAATGTGGGGAGCGTGAGGAGATGAAGCCTGAGGGCCCCTCCTAGAGAACATGGACCTCATGGGTAGTAGTTTTTGGTAGGGGTATTTTTAATTATTTGAAAAGAAATGTATTGATTTTTTTTTTTTTATGATTTAAAGGAAGAATTAGACTGCCAAGCCGGGTCGATCTTGCGAAGCTAGAAAGGTGTGGGGTGATAGGTGCTCGTAAATCGATTATGTTATTTTACACTATCACAAGGTACATAGGCCGATTCTGGAGGGTGCTCTTGTTATTTGCACTTATCAGTTCGCTGGTCATCCTCGCTGTTATCATGCGGATGGAGAACCGCTATAGTGTGGAGAGAATGGGATGGAAGAAATATATCTAGGCGTTTTCAGTGCGCATTTCCGCCGCGGTTGTACTCATGTCGGTGGCATGAGTAGTATTTTTGGCTATAGATCTTTTGGAAATATTTTAAAAATGTTTTGTGTGGGGGATTTCCACCCCTTATCACGTTGCATGATTCCTTCGCTTCCTTTCTCGGATCCTGAGAGGAAGGACCAACACCCGCAGTGTCTTTAGGACTTTCACCTATCGTAATACCTCACGCCACTAGCAACACATATCTGCAGCTAAATGTTGCTAGTGGCATGTATATCTCGTAGCGTTAATTCTTGTTCTTGTTGTGGATGGTAATATTTTCAAGTAATATATTAGTCATTGTTGTAAATTCTAGTTATAAGGGTCGATTTTCCGTTGCGACGCTGGTTAGGCGTTGTTTTCTTATTTTTCATTGCTTTTAGTCGCTTTGGCATATCGACAAAGTGGTGAAGTTCGTTACTATGTTTTGTGATATTCAACCTTTTTAGAAGAGACTTGTGACCGAGTTATCGCCGTTATCATTGTTCAGGTTACCATGCGTGAACAAGGAGATTTATGGTTAGAAGAAGCGCATAGTGAAGAGGGAGTGGAATTTGAGAGGTTTCTAAAACGTTGGATCCAGACTCCATCAGCTTTAGAGAAGTGATGCGTACTTACGATGCGATAATTTTGGAATCGGCCGTATTTCGATAGAAGTTATTATGAGGAGTCAGATATGGACGTATTCGTGTCTGGCGGAGGTTCTTTTGGGCCAGAACTGAGTCGGGGGGAAGAACAATCTCACGGAGAGTGGTATCGCGGCTTAGTTGCTTGGAAAGATTGTTGCTAGAAAGCTGACAGGAATATGTGTTTACAGAAGATTCTTGTCATTGCTATTCATTTACTTACGCAACAGGGATACGAAGGTACCAATGGCCTAGCATGGGCGAGTCAGACGGTGGAAGAATTAGTATCCTCCCTTTTGGTAAGGTAGATGGGAGTAATGCAGATACCAGGGTTTATGGACAAGAAGTCCATGGTGTCTTTAGTTTTGTTAGAGGCGGCCAGAAGATACAAGTTGTTGCCAGTCGAAACTTGGTTTTGTGTTCTGTTGTTTGATTTTATTCGACGGTGGTAATGAACTTTTTAACGCACAGTGAGGTGTTTTCTCTTTTTCCAAACTATATGTTCTGCAGGAGACAGGGTGTTAAAAATGTTCCCTCGGATGAACGGACTGACGCAGAATGGGCTAAGTATGAGGATAAGAGGTTTTTATTGACTAGGAGGCCCGAATTGCGCGGGCGATCGGCGGAACAGGATGTAAGTTCAATACCTTGTTCCTTAATTCGTTGTGGTGTTTAGATTGGTCGTTAATTTGTTTGATCAGGAGAACTTTCAATTGCCAACAGCGGACGGTTTTCGGCATCGTTTGACAGATTGAAGAACCCGGTACTTTGTCCACAGTGATTGTACATCTTTGCAAGCTACCGTTGATTATGATTCTTGTTTTAAACTTCGGGTGAAGTATGGTAGGAAGTTTCACGAGTAGGGTAAATGTTTTTAGGGGTACGAGCAAGTTAAGATAGATGATAAACTTGCGAAGAGAATTAGATTAGATATGTATTAAGTTTCTCTAACGTTAAATTTTGGTTACAAGTTGAATTGGAATCGAGTGATTTCCAATGTTTTGAATTTTGAATCACGTGTGATAGCGATAGTAGTAGTAGTAGTAGTAGTATAGTAGTAATTCATTTACATATCCAACTCTATGGGTTATGACGATAACCTTAACAAGGCAAACAATACAAAACAAAACAATACAAAAACAAAAAAACAAATAAAACAAATAAAACACCAAAACCAACAAAACATAAATCCCATATCCAATTCTTCCTATATTTCTTATCTTTCCTCGAGCTCGTTTCTCTGTAAGCAAAAACAATAACCACAATCCCTTTTAACAAAATGAAACTTAAACAATTTATCTTTCAATTTCCCCGTACCCCCATTCCAATTTGATAGCGATAGTAATAGTAATATTAAGAGGATGAAGGGATCCCCTCTGGGGAAATGGCTGGAGGCTAACTTTATTTTTTCTATTTATTTGATAAGTTACTTTATCTAAGTAGTCACGGGTAGCATAGAGAGGGGATTCCCCTTTTTCGACCTAAATCTTTTAGTTTTTTATGCTACGCGCTACGACAACATAACATCCAAACTTTGAAGTCTTGATATTTTCTATAGTATCAAGTCGCGATTCTTATTGACGGGTAAGTAACCATTTATGGTATTTATATTTTTAAGTCAATTACGTCGGCTGACTAGGCAGTACCAGGGTAGATAATTCACAGTATGAGCGATCACACGATGACTCGTGTTTCGGCTACAACACCTTCCGAGGCACCGTTCGCGTTACTAGAGCTGCAGCAACCTTCCTCGAGCCCTCCAAGGGAAACAGTCCTCGCGC
The DNA here is from genome assembly GCA_038503065.1 of Paragyromitra xinjiangensis. Classification (NCBI taxonomy): domain Eukaryota; kingdom Fungi; phylum Ascomycota; class Pezizomycetes; order Pezizales; family Discinaceae; genus Paragyromitra; species Paragyromitra xinjiangensis. The sequence goes on from JBCAMK010000004.1 coordinate 285,486, forward strand.
CGCGGATGCTACCAAAGCGAACGGTGCACGGGATATGGTACAGGACGTTCGTGAGGGTATGTCCAGGTTGGATCAAAGGTTTGCTTTGCTGGAGACCACGGTCCACGGTCTGAACCGGAATGTAGACACTGTAGTGGGATTGATTTGTTTTGGGTGGAGGGGAGGGCTGCAGGGCTTTTTATTTGCCAGTAAGCGGAACAGCGTGTGGTTATATAGTTGGTGTGGATCGTCTTTTGTCTAGTAGCCATTCATTGGAACAATCAGCATTTTGAATTTTACGTTGAGCAAGTTGTTTTTATATCCAGTCAATCTTCATTTTCTTCTTCGTCGTCGGTGAAGTGTCCGAGTGGGTGGGAGAGGTTTCCGCGTTATCCAAAGTTTATTGATCGAAAGCCTCCGCTTCCGTGGGATGAGAGCAAGCCGATGTTGGAACCTGTGGACGAAAAGAATCAGTGGCATTGAGAGTATACTCCAGAGTACCAGAAGTATTTGGTGGAGTGTGAAGCTTTTAGCGCTTGGTTCGAGAAGGCTTCCAATGAAGGCACGGAGTGGGTGGATCTTCAAGCGCAGTATCCCTTCAAACCGCCTCGAGCCACTAATCCTGTAGGTTCTTTTTATTCGACACGTTACGGTTCGCAGTACACGAATGAATACAAGGAGTATCTGTTTTTGGTGTACAAGCAATCCGGCGTTAAGTTGTCTTGCCCGGGATTGAAGAGGAGGTACCGAAGGTACCATGAGGAGTTGTGTAAGGAAATGTACGACTGTTCAGCGTCGGAGCAGGATTTTTCTACGGAAAGTGACTCGGAGGGGTGGGGGGGTCGGAGTACAGCCTGCATCACGGCAGTGATTGTGGTCACTCTGAATGTGACGTGTCAGCGCGATGATCGATATGACACGGATATCGGTAGTCCTGGTTCGGTTGATAACGGGGCTATGATGGAGGGTTCGGGTTCGGGTCCGGGTGACGATGTTGCAGATCCTACCACGTTGGACGTGAGCCATATGTTGAAAGAGTCGGAATATCCACATGCTCCTCCTTCTTAGGAACGGTTATAAAAGCGTGGTTGATTCCTATTTTTTCCTTTGCTTGTTATATCCACGTTTTTTCGGTTGGAGGATTTTCGTTTGCATTTCAGGTTTTGTTTGTTTTGTTTGATTTTTTTGGAGTTTTGTTTGTCGTTTCTAGTTTTGTGTTTTCTTCGTTTTCCTTATGAGTCAGGGGCCCCCGGGACTACAGGGGGAGAGGGGGGGGAGGGGTCTGACTGGTCCTCAGGGTGGACCTGGAGCACAGGGGGAGAGGGGGGGAGGGGTCCGACGGGTTTTACTGGGTTGACTGGCCCACCAGGGCCATCGGGGCCGGTAGGTAAGTATCCTTCCGAAGGCTTTATTGATCCCTTCTGACTTTGAGTTAGGTTCCGCGGGCGAGCGAGGTGATCGAGGTGATGTGGGGCCTACAGGACCGCAGGGAGAGCGGGGTGACGTCGGGCCTCGAGGTTTGGATGCGAACCCCGCGGATGCGAGTGAGATATCGCGCATATCTTCGGGTCTAGCGAATAACCTTTCGGAAACGAAATTGTTGCAGGATAGAGTCGTTCTTCTGGAGCGGCAGCTCGTGCAGTTTTCTTCGGGTTCGACGGATGTGTCGGCTGAGTTGGTGACCCTTCGGCAGACCGTGGATAGGTATCGGGCCCTTACACTCCAGGTTAATTATTTGGCGGATGACTTGGCTCGCATCGAGCGTGATTGGCAGCCTGCCAATCAGTATGGCCACGAGGGAGCGAGGCAGATAGGGATTCTGAGCACTGTGGCACAGAACCTTCGGGGTTCGTTTTCAGCTATCTGGGAGTAGGATTTGATTTCTTGGGTTCGGAGAAACAGGAGGTAATAGGGCCGGGTCCTGGGGACGGCAGGTTTTTTTCCGGAGGAAGTCTATTTTTTGATGTTTTGAATGGGTTTTTTTTCGTTAATGGCCCATTTGTGGTCACGTTCATCTTGCTTGCGTTGTTTAAATTTTTGCGGCGTTGAGGATGTTAACAGCGTGGAGTAACGAGAAGAGAAAACAGGAGGTGGAAAGGCCGGGTCTTAGGGGACGGCAAGAGAGTTTTCACTGGTTTATTGCGTCTCCCTTGATTTTAGTTCATAGTTGTTTTTAAATATCCATATACGAGTAATCGATCTATGATATGTTTTTACGCTTTTAAGTAAGTGAGATTTGCTCGTGTACAGGGTTAAATAAACAAACAAACAAACAAACAAACAAACGGATGCGTGAGCGCACAGGGACAGATGGTCTAAGTGTATGGCTGTCTGACTATCCTTTCGTTGCAAAGCGGAGGGTTATGGATTCAAATCCCATGTCTCCCACCCCCGGTATACCCAACCTCGAACTACTTCCAATGCCCCAATGGGACCTGCTGCCTATAGTGCGCCGCCATAGCCCTAGGGCTCGTTGCGAATAGATGCATTATTATTATTATCATTATTATGCGTGAGCGCACGAAATTTTAAAAGGTGAGAATTAAAAAGAAATATACAAAAGAAAGTCGTTGAAAAACATGAAAGGTTAATTTCGAGTGATAATATGAGACTGAATCGAAACATGCGAGTGATATTACATGATTAAAGGGAAAAATATAGATGACAAGGAGATATAAATGAAAACATACCCCGGCGTTCCTCAAAATTGGATGAGGTAAGATGTGTGAGAAAAGGGTTCGTGCTAGAAATACATTGATGTTAGGAGGCCAAAGTTGGAGCCTTCATCACAGTGAGTGTGCAAGGTTTGAGATGTGTCAGGAACCAACCAATCAAAGGTCGCCACAGATTTCCCTCAACTTCTGAGGTTTTTGTGATATCAGGTTTCCACCAATCAGGGCGTACCTACCCTGCTTTCATTAGGCTTCATTACCATGAACAGCAATTTCTACAGCAACAAGTCAAGCTATGGTAAAGGAAAGACAACCATGCTAGCCTTTAAGCTCATGGCCTTCAGAAATGAATACCACCGCCATATCGATGCACTATTGTGGGAAGTTAAGAGATTGAGAGGGGAAGTAGGAGTGTTGGCAAGAAGAAATTACAGAGCAAAGAGAGAGATAAAAGAGCTGGTGGAAAGAGTGATGAGGCAAGCACCACCACCAATTCTAGCAAGACCGGAGAAGGAAGAGAGCAGGGAAGAAAGAGTGATTGAGGAAGAGGAAAGGAAGGCGGAGAAGGGAGATGTAGAGATGAAGGAAGCAGAGCAAGAGGAGAACACCCCCAGGAGAGAACGGAGACAGAGGAGAAGGAATCAAAAGGATTGAAAGCAGTGAAAGCGTTGGAGAAATTGGTGGAGATGAAGAAGAGGGAAAGGGAGAAGAATAAGAAGAAGAGAGAGGACCCACCTAACGCCATACCGAGTTTGGCAAAACTCCCTGAGCAGGTCGCAGAAGTAATCCCTGTCTGCGAAACGAAGCAAACGGCAAAGAAATGGCGATTTGTGGAAACTAATAGCAAAATATTGGTGGGACCGGGTGAGAGGCATGTTGATAGGGCGGACCGGAAGGCAGCCAACAAAGAGAGATATACAGGAGGTTAAAGGTTACATGGACGGAATATGGTGGTAACGCCATATTATCCGCGCAGGAATTAAATCTCGCCCCACTGGGGTCACGATGTAACTCTCCTGAAAACTATCCGACCTTAGTATATTTATATACGCACCTAATGGGCCGCTAGCCCAAACCCCCTGAACGAATGGAGCGGCCGAAAGACTGCCATTCTAGTGCGTGCGGTTACACCTATTGCAGGCCCGTGACAAGCGCCGTTGGGTTGTGTCAGCACTTAATGACTAGGTAAAGGACAGGACACCTGCGGAGGGAGGTTGACGAGCTCTTAGAGCGGGACACTTACAAAGGTAGTGCACCCGACTGAGTCTCATATACCGAACCTTGGTTAGTGATAAGGGTTAAAACCTTTTGAGCGAGACCGTGACGTTTAGATAGCGACGCCTTGACTACGAGGACGCTTTCTATTTTAGCGAAGCTCACTATGTGGGTGGGGCTAGGCGTTGGCTGTATATGTAGAAACTTATAAAGTAGTCTAACGGCCCGAGAGAATGGACGCGGCGGTCGGTCACGAACACCCGCTTCGGCGTGGAGTGCCCCCTAGTAAGGGGTTTTGAGTGGCTTAAGGTACAAACACCAGAGGCAGCGCAGCGAGGGTGGGTGGATATGTGAACGATGGCAACTCGCCAAAGAACTCGCGGAAAAAGACGCGCTTAGCACGCGGACCCCGAGTACACTGGTAGTCCTACACTCCATTTCACTTGCTTATTGAGGATTGCTTTACCCAGCTTCTCTTCCAAAAGTTGCAGCCTAGCCGGTTAACCGTGGGTTATGTTTAGTTTAGGCTGGCATTTCCTGGCGGCAACAGCCCGGTTGAGAGAGATGTTCGACAGTGTTTCCTTTATCGACGTATAAACTAGATGAGGATAGCTGCGATACGGCTGTGTGCGCCTTACAACCCGTAAAAGCACAATAGACGTCCGCATGGGGGGTAATACCATGAGGGGCAATGTTCGTAGTCTAGATTAGGGCGGTTTTCTTCGTCTTACTAGGTTGCGGGCATTGCCCTTGTCTACAATTACCAAAAGGGCAATGACCCTTAGGAACGGGCTCTCAAAGGTGGATAGCGTTGAATGAAGGAATAAACGGGAATAAGATGTTACTGTTGCTACCAGAAAGGGAGAGAGGAAAAGAGGGGTATATTTGTCGGGATAGGAAGTATGAGGCGATTGGTTTTCAGTTTGGAGAATTTTATGCGAGAGTTGAGGATTGTAGGGTGGAGTGGGATAGTAGTGAATGGGAGCCGCATATGGAAGGAGAATGAGAGCGGGAAATTGTTGTTTTGTGTTTTGTGTTTTGTGTTTTGTTTTGTGTTTTGTTTTTGGTTGTTCTTATCGTCATAACCCATAGGGTTGGATACGTAAATGAATTACTACTACTACTACTACTACTTGAGATGTGTCAGCGTGAGGACGAAGACAGGGAATGCGGCAGTGAAGGGGATATCGGAAACGATGGTATGATCGAAGATTCTGGTCATGGCGAAGATGTGGCGGACGTTTCGTTAGATATGACGGAAATGATGAAGGAATTGACTTCTGCGACCGACCTGCCCTACACCTCTTCCCCGGGAGTGGTATATAAGCAAAAAGCCGGGTCTGCGTCCAGTCGCGCCTAGAGCAGTAGGCGCACTAGGCACACTGGGCTCGGATTTTTTTAGGCACTGCGTTAGACGCATCGTCTAGTATGGCGTATGTTTGGGCGGCATTGGGCGCATTAGACGTACGATGTCACGCTGCTTGTCACGCTGCTTTATATGGAACTAATAGTCTATTCTGCTCTATGTACATTTACGACGCAATTCCACCCATTGTCTTGCTTCCGCTGTTGATCCAACTGCCTCCGAATCGACTGCTGGATAGACTCCGAATTGGCTGTTCCTGAGCCTCTGAATTGACCCCGAATTGACTCCAAATCGACTGTTTCTAAGCCTCCGAATCCTGCTGAATTGACTGCTGAATAGGCTCCAAATCCACTGCTGAATAGACTCCGAATTGACTCCTGAATTGACTCCGGATCGGCTGTTTCTAAACCTCTGAATTGACTGCTGAATTGACTGCTAAATTGACTCCGAATTGACTTCGAATCGGCTGTTTCTGGGCCTCCGACTCGGAATCGACTGCTGAATATACTCTATAGCACAGTATGTTAGCACGGTTGACTGACGTGTAAGAGGTGGGGATTGGAAAGGTGAGGCGAGCGGGAGGTGGAGAGGTGGGAGGCGAGCAGGAGGTGGGGTGTGTGGTTGATATAAGGGAATTGCTGGCGGAAGGCGCGTGTGAGGTCATAATGAGCCTAGGAGGGTCGGGTAACCGAGGGTTAGGGTTTCGACTTGGCTGAATTTGCGACCAGGAGACAGTATATGGGCGCATGGGGGCGTGTGAGCGTATGTGGGCGCATGGGCGTATGGACGTGGTAGGGTGAGCAATAGAGCAAGCGTATGGGCGTACTAGACGTAGATCCATGCTGAGGCGAGCAATAGAGCGATCATATGGACGTACTGGGCGTACGGACGTACATACTAGGGCGTGCGATAGAGCAGGCGTATGAGCGTACTAGGCGTATAAACTTACTGGGGCGTGCAATAGAGCAGGCGTAAGAGCGTACTAGGCGTACGAACGTGCTGGGGCGAGCAATAGAGCCAACGTATGGGCGTACTAGACGTACGGAGGCAGCTGGACGCAGGTAGGCGTGCTGAGCTTCGGAAGCTCGCCCAGGCGCTTGCCCAGACGCCCAGGCGCGCAACCCTTTTTGCTGATGACTGATTTCTAATGATTTGAAGAAGTTAGCGAGCGCTGCGTCGGGGTTGATTGTTTTGATCTTTGCCCAACATCAGCAAGAACAAAAAATTGGCTATTTGAGATTGGGATTATGTTTTTACCTCTGTGACCTATTTGGCCCTCTGTGACCTCTGCAGAGGAAAATATCAAAATTTCCTCGGAAACTACCACAGAGAAATGTTGACCTCTGCAGAGGCTACAGAGGTGATATAGAGGTCAAATAGGCCACAGAGCCCAAATATCCCACAGAGGAATGTCGTTTGTTTTTGCTGATGAACTAGGGTGCGACTGTAGGAGTGACCTTATATTGACGTTTTTGGGATAGGTATGAAGACTTTGAGTACGAGGTGTTAGTTGGATGGCTTTTGTATTGTATATTTTGATATTATAAAAATATTATTTATTATTTCATCAGTACGAAGAATTAAACTTTCAAATTTGGTTACGTTCTTTATTCTACGAACCAATGGGGCGGTCAATTTAAAACAATTCCATAATTTTAAGGACACGATAATCTAGAATGAGTGATAGTTCCAAGAGCTTGGTTTTACCTATGTCAGTTTCACCTATGACCTAGAGGGCTCTTTTTCGTCCTTTGTGTCTGTTTTCGATGTAAAGCTCTTCGAATTCCTTGATGCTGGCGAATCTTTTCCAGGGTTTGGGGTTTATGACGAAACATGGCTCTTCTTCAAAATCTGCGCTCGGGAAGACTTTATTCATGCCATTTTTTATTTTATCTCTTTTGAGTAGCCATGTTTTGGGGTCGACTCTTTTGGTTTTGTCGAGCATGGCTTTTTGGTTGAGGAGTCGACAACGTCGTGCCAGAATGTTCTTAAATGTTGTCCGACTTTCTCAGCGCATAGATCATTGAACGCAAAGTCAGCTTCCTCAAAGGTGCTACCTCTAGTTATTCCCTTTCCAGGTTTGGGGGGCTCGTTGCACTTGTTGATGTAGTGCCAACAAGTGTCGAGCTATGTTAGTGTGGAACGTAGTGCCGTCGATTTTAATGTCGTACTTTCGCTGGGCGGTTTTGCCCTTGATGCAACAATGCTTTTTGGTGTGAGGATTGATTCCCAGGTCGACCAGTACGTGGAAGTGAGGGACTGGGTGTAGTTCTCGGCCGTTTTCGTCCACTTTAGGCTCGCGGTATTCTCTTGTAGCGAACCAACGAGTAGGTGGGTGGGTCCATTTCATATATCTAGTCGTGAATCTGTTGCAGTTATCCGGGATGGATTGATGAGTACAATTAATTATGGAGAGGTGTATGCTCGCCGATATACTTGTGGGGAGTGTCGAGTCTTTGTTTGGTTTTATTGGTTTTTTTTCTTTTCTTGTGGTTGTTTTTTTTTTGGCTTTTGTTTTCTGACGAAGATTTTTGTGACGCGTCGAGAAGGTGGGGTGGCGGAGGGTTGTGATTTGCTTACTTGCTTTTTTTGGATTATAAAGTGGGTGGTTTCGCCCAGTTCTGGTTGTCGTGTTGACTGTTCTCCGTTTTTGTTTGCTTGTCGTTATTTCATCGTCGCAACTATTCGATCGACGACGATTATATTATTGGATTTATCGATAGCTATAGATGTAGATGCCTTTCTTTGATGAGAATGATCCCTTTACGTGGCCGGCGAGATTCAGACCGCATAGGGTGGTGGGTCATTTGTGCTGGCCCGCTCGTTGCCCGGATGAGTATAGTCCTCATAGCTCTCCGACACACGTTTGTAGCTACGTTTGTGAGGAATCTGTTCATAAGGGCGAGCCTCCTCCGGATAGACATGTTTGCTCTTCGGATTGTTTTCCAGGGGGTAAGTCTTTTTCGTACTCTTTTTGCTTATTCAATTCTTGTGAGATCGATAATTCTAATGCTAGATGGTTAGATAAGCTACCGGTAGAGGTTCTGAGGTGGATGGTGGAAAGGGTTCTAGCACATCTAAACCTTCCAATGCAGCGGGTGGATCAGGTGTTGGAGGCGGTTCAGGCGATTCCGTTTCCGGCGGGGTTGGGGCTGAGGGAGAAGGATCAGGAACTGGAACCGGAACCAGACCAGATGGAGGTGACAGGGGAGGGGGAACTGTCGGCACTGGAGATAAGAGCCAGCAAGGTGAGCGGGGCGAGCGGGGAGTCTGGTAAGTTTTCTTGCGCCGGGGTAGTTTGTTGGTTGTTTTGTTTATCTGACGTTTGTAGGGCCACAGGGTGTTGCGGGTGTACCTGGCCGGGACGGGAAGAATGGGAAGGATGGTAAAGAGAGTTCGAAGGGGTCGGTCTAGCTATGTTTAACTGATATGAATTCCATGATACTTCTCTCATTTTTTTCTTGTTGAAATGTTCTTGTCCGGGATCGGGCGGAAGTTTACTTTTGAGGATAGTAAAGATGGTGTCTCGGCCACTCCAGCTGTTAGTCTCGAGTCTTTTCAGAAGCTGGAGGGTGACATTGAGTCTCTCCGCTCAATGATTGAGAAGCTTTTGGCAATGCCTCAGGCTCTGGGTCCGAGAGGTGAACGAGGTGAAACAGGCTTGACGGGCTCGAAGGGGGATGCTAGAGCGAAATGGTGGGTGCTATTTACCCCAATTAAATTTTTTTTGTAAAGTTGGTTAATGGAATTTGGTTGCAGTAAATGAGGTGTTCCTGGTGTTCCTGGTGTTCCTGGTCGTGATGGCGTGGATGGTAAGAGCGGTATAAATGGGAGGAATGGTAGGGACGGTGTGAACGGGAAGGACGGTGTGGATGGGAGGGATGGTAGACCTGGTGTGTAGGGAGAAAGGGGTGAGAAGGGGGATAAAGGGCCTGTCGTGAATGAGTCTAGTCTGATGAAGCGAGTCGAAGAGTAGGAGGCGAAGGTTAAAGCACTGGAGGCTAGGTAGTTTTGAGATCCGTTCAGGCGATTGAATTTTTTCTGATTTGTGCTTGTTGTCTACGTAGATCAGTATCGACCGCAGCAGAGGTTTCGTCCTTGGGGGTGCGATTGCTTGCCTCCGAGAAGGAGGCGGAAAGGTACAAGAGGTTGTGGCTCGAAGACAGGAGTACTGTGTCGGTTCTTTCGAGTGGGTTGAGCAGGGCCAGATCCAGTATAAGGGCCTTGAATGCATTGTTCATGGAGGCGTGGGCATACTGGTTACCTCTGCGTGTGGGGGGGGG